>JACJUY010010247.1:24890-39092 GCA_014220935.1 Platorchestia sp. MABIK
TTGAGCTCTCACTTCTCTGAAGAGTTTCAATGCAAGGCGACATTGCAGTAATAGCATAGCTCACAAAGTAATATAAAGTCAGTATATGATGTTTGTACCTTACAAACTCCCACTCATGCTCAAGAAACTGGAAACCTCACATAAAAGAGACACCAACCTCGCGCATTACCAACGCCTACACGACGGGGCCGCATCTAATGCATGGCCAGACCTCATAGAATGCAATGGACAAAATTTACTGAGCACGATTCTAAAATTTTTGAATTTATCAGGAAAAACGCAAAGTGCGCTGCAGGGCCTCGCTGTCATCTTTCATGCGGGCACTCTCTCGACTCTTGGACGAGCACCAATAAAATATCAAGGCCAGAATGGCGTCGGCTTGCTTCGTAAAGTGGCTCCACCGCAGCAGCTCAGGGCGCGCTCGCCCGCCCGGCCGAGCTTGACTTGCGTTCATTGATCACGGGGCGTCGGAGCTGCAGGCGCTGCGCGGTGGTTCGAGCGCCTACTTGAATTATTGATACGCGCGCGGCCAACGCGGCGGTGAATCGGCGCTACAGATTTACTTCCTCAACCAACTTCCGATCCGCGAAAGGAGGATATGATGGCTATCGTTTATTACAGAATGCAATCTTCATTGATCACTTTATCAGCCCAGTCGTGCTACAGCGTAGTTCCCGAGGTGCTTAACACGAAAGGAGGGAGTAAGTTATATATGTAGAAGTTCAATGGTAATAGAGTTTCCCCTACAACTTTTCTGCCCGCGTTCACCGTTTTCTGAAACAACCAGAAGAGCTGCTTCTCTTTTGAGACATTCTCCCGATAACGGAGCTATAATATAGGAATGATGAGCAAACTAAAGGAATTACCTAACTCAGCCACTCTAGACGTGGTACCGAGGTTTGTCCCACTCCTGGTGTACCAGTCAGATCTTCTGATGACGCTTGTTTTGCCAACTGCTGAAATTGTGCCTTCTTGTCATATTGTAGTTACATACTTTATCAAACCTAGATTAAGCAACAATAAGAATACATTGCCCTCAATCACTTGTTTCGACAAGTGACATGTGTATTACGATACCCATGTGTGTGTGTCAACTAAAAATCCTGACTTTAAGATATTTTAAAAACCAAAGAAGTGTTGTTGTATCATCTTTATTTGTATCATCTTTATTTGTATCATCTTTATTGGAAATAAACTGTTCTCATTTCTTTTCCTTCTTTCTTTGGTGAGGCTGGCAAGGCACAACAAGCGCCCCACGGAGCGCGGTGCTGCGCCAGCACGCGGGTCTGCAGGGCCGGAGCCGTCACCGCTCGCGTGAGCCACGCCGTTACACAATAATGAAGTTGTGTACCTCCCTAAGCCTGAAATAACTTTACCAAGAGAACACACTTATGCTCCAAAGTTTCTCTCTCGATATTTTGTACAATCATTGACTTGGTTACCATGGTGTGCATGCTCAACAGCTGAGGATGTTTGCGCTGAGATATTATATAAAAAAAGAACGATGTTGTACGTTTTATTTATCAACTCCAATGGAAATAAATCATTTTGTTCTCTCTTCTTCCTCAATTTTAAGTTTGATTTATTTTTAAGTTTTGCCCCTCAAATGCGCCAGCATTCATGAACAATTTTTAAAACAAAATTGTATTTATATTTGAAACAGGAAAAAATGAATTTTTGAATACTATACACACTCATGTTACGATATACGTTTAGTAAATATGAGACTGTAAGTCAATGCCAGCGATGTGTGATCAATAGCATTGCACAATTCGCTCATCAGAGCAAATATCTGTTTTACTGTTCTACTTTGGCGCCGCAGTTTTGCTCAGACTTGCGCGACGTTCTTTTCTCGTTTCTCATTCTCGACATGTTTGCTGCCTGCGTAGCTTAGGCGTCTCTGGAGGTTTTAATAACACACCTTTGCTGATGCACGTATCACGTTAAATTATAGTAATTATTAGGAAGAAAATTCACAAATTGATTACGCAGTTTAGTACGTTCCCTCTGATGTAGAGACACGCTCGTTTCTTAGTGTGTGTTGACATTATGTACGGAAAGTTAAATTCGTCTTTCTTCCTGTCATTCTTCTCCCTGCAGTACATAATCATTGATCAAACGTCAGCTTGTGACCCCGTGGGAGTGTATAGCTAATTCGTTCCATGTGGAAATGCGCTACTGTAGCAAAATAACTGTCCCTGTGACTCAATGGTTTCAGGACCAATTACGGACCTGTGTGTAAAGTTATTCAAAAAACAATTTCAAATTAATTTGATGTATTACATTTTTCCAAATTAAGTATTTTTCCCGCTCTCTTTCGTCCCATCTTAACGAACAGTTGTCCTCACAACCAAACTGTTTTCCGCTATGGTAAAAGCGAAAAAAGCAAATGAGAACTTACTTTCATGGACGATAGTACCAGTACGCCTTCTGAATGAAGGCTTTCTGTTTTACATCTGCTCCAAAGATTGCAAAAACTAGGAAGTTAGCCTCAAGCTGTAACAGAATTCAGAGCAAACGTGTCGTGCCATTTAACATCTCTGTCATAAAGAATAACGTACTGCAATATTTTGTGATAAAATCAAACGGAACGATAGACCGGTTGCCTTAAATCTGTTCACCGCTTCCTTTTGGAGTCAGCATTTCAAAGTGTGTGAAGTAAAAATGCCCAAATTTGTTCTAGTTTAATTCTGTTCATTTCCTACCATCCCACCGCGACGCCTTCATACTTCGCCTGTAAAGCGTAGTCGATTATGAAACCACAATAGGTTCACTCGTAATTTAGTATGTGCATTAATTTTGTAGCTATTTGTTGCTCGTGAGCGATATCAATCTATCACCGAGCTCTTATTTTATCCCATGTCCATTTTCATATTGTGAATTTATATAATATATCTCCAATAAATATTTTTTGACGAAAATACAAAACGTGAAAATCAAAACGATTACATTCCCTCAACACTCTGCGACTAGTTGGCACTGAACCTTCAATCGAAAATAATTCGATATTCCAATTAATAAATTTACTGCACACGCTCACTGTTTCAAAAAGAAATCTGTCGCTACGTCGCACCTTTCTGTCTCCCAAAATGTAAAAAGTCGAATGAAAAAAATGTTTTTCTGAGCTTAGGATTCATCAACAAATTATCTCACTATTCGTGCGATAAACATGCTCTAAAATTCATTTTGCGTGTATATTTGCTTATATGTTCCTAGATGTACGTGTTGTGCCATGTTTTTATAGATTACTTGTGGCTAACTCTGTCTCACTACTTGAAAATCATTTAGGACGGTGTTTCGCCTGTTGCGGTAGGGCGTTTTATATCTTTTCTTCTTTCGTTTTAACTTAGGACCTCCGAGGCATTCTCCAGTAGTATTCAAAATAACTATTTGATCTCTGTTATCTCGCCGTGGATGAAACATGCAAGAGAATGTATTTTGATTGTTTCTCTCAGTAACTGAATTAAGCTCTGACACGCTATTGTGCACCTCGCATGGTTTGCCTAATCCAGTGTCTTTTAATATATTTCATGAATCAATTTTTTGGGAATAAACATTTTTTTCTTGACGTACAGAACGAGCTAAAGCTATTATCTTTCGAGAAAGTTCCCTAACTTTTTGATTGCGTACCACTTACTTTTCAGTATTGAAGGTGGTATAGCGTCTAAATATTGACAAGAAAGACCCTGGCATGACCCCATTTCCTTCCCGCGGTATTTTCCCCAGGCCGCAGGCTCTCTGGGGGCAATGGCAAACGAGAAGACTGATAAAAGAGGATAGAACTAGAACTCTGCTGCTCACTAAGCTCACTCTTAACTCGCTGACTCCCTTTCTCCAGATTTTAACGCTAAAACATCATTTATATAACTACACTGTTGTAATCAATAAAGATGTGTTATTAAGAAATATGTTTTCAAATACCTGACACCAAAACCACTCACAATCGGGTTCAAAAACAACGCATTTCTATCATACAGTGATTGTGGGAAAAATTTCCCCACTACCGCTTGGGCATCTCTGAGGTGGCGTTGCTTTCTCAGGCTTTACGCGTATGTGTCGGATTGCCGGTCGCTGGTCCGACTGGTCGTTCTTCAAATGTTTCGGTAGGGTCGCAGGTGAGGTGGTAGGTACTTAATTTTCAGCAGTAGACTTGTTTTTTATCCCAGTTAAAGCTGAAGTAACTTAAATCTCTAGTGACGTTATGTCAATTTAAGCAGCTTTTGCGTTTAGTGCCCTGCACAGTGAATTCTATCTGTCCCTTTATGCCTTTAGAAGGGCGGTCTGTAGCGTGCTGCGGTGTCGACCTACGTTGCGGTGATGTGGCTCGCGGCTAGTTCCGTTGGACCCAGTTCAGGCTAAGACCCTCGACCCTCTTACTGACTGCTTTTTCTCTGTTTTTATAATTTTGTGTGCCTGTGCTATCATTTCTTTACATTTATTTTGTAGACCATCGTGTCAAGTTTCCTACGGTGCTTCAAGCAAGTAAATGAACTTAAGAAATTAGCATAAATTAACATTGAAACTTAAATAATTAACAAGTAACTCGTCCTTGGGACGTCAATTAATATTCTCTAGAAGTCGTTCATCTTTTTGATGGGCTAATGAGCCTGGATCAGAACGATCTTCTAACTTTACCTTCTTTCTAAAGCATCTTAAATCTCTTAACTATTCTTACTATTTTTCCGCTTGAAGCACTTGTCTCCTTCTGATTTCTTCTAATTTCATTAATTAACCTTCCGTCTGAACGGATCGTCACTGAGTGCATTAAAAACTCAGGTTTGTGTTTAAATAATTGTATTTTCATTGTCATTGGTGTTGCTGTTTGGGTGGAATATTGTCTTTGTTTGTTTCGTGGGTTATTCAGAGTCTAAAATTGTACGGTTTTTTATAGTATACTTCGGAAGAGGCTTCTGCTGGTGCTGACGTTGTCGCAGCCGTGTTCCCGCTGTTCCAGCTGATTACTAACAGGCTTGCCTCTGCGTAGCTTTAGGGTATCTATCGGAACCTGAAAGATTAGGTAGGATTTTGCGTAATACTTGAAATTGACTAGTTGGTGTTTTGCCTTTACCTTCTCTAATATTTCCTTTTCATCGCAGTTAGGGGGTGGAGCGAGTGCCAGAGGTGTCGACGCAGGGTCTACCGCATATTCCAGCCCTTTATCAAGTCTCGGGGTTAATCGCCCTCTGTAAGCCACCGCTCGTGGTGTCGCCCATGTTCGGAACTGGGACAAAGAGTTCTAACATTCAGCCTTTCGATTGGCGCCAGCGGTACCAACTTAACTATTACTGCCTGCGCCCGTCAACGTGTCGAGCTCGCCACGCCTGCGCCCTGGACTGCGGTCTTTGACGGCGCCTGCTAACATTTTAACGCCCACGGCATTAGCGGTCTTTTAAATCTCCCTAATTGTTTAAGAAACTTAATAAAGTGGATTTTAGGAAGAAACTATTCGGCTAACGACTGCTAACCATTGAATAAAAATTCTACTTAAACTTAAACATTAAGAGTGTTCGTTACGTTTGTTGCGTTGAATCGCTCTTGTAAAGAGCGTATTTAATTAAAACCTTTAAAAATTAAAAAGTTGCTTCTGTATCTTTAATCCTTCCTTGAAAACCGATTGTCTGTGAATTATTTCCCAAATGAAACTATTTGACGCATGCAATTATTTTTTCCCGATCATATGTAGATAAAAAAGCTTACTTTAACGTCGCCTGATGATTAAAAGTAATTTCTGCTTTTGAAACGATTCATTTTTTTTGTTAACTTTAATTATCTACGTATAGTTATTAAGAGCTGTAAATACCGAAAAATTCATTCATACTTACCTAATTAACAAGTAAATTTTTTAATGCAGCTTTGCCCACTTTTCTTTTTTCATTATAATGCACTTGTTCTCGGAAATGCTTAATACGCTGCCGCTGTAACTTACACCCTTATTAATAGACAAAAAATTATATGGAATGTGGAAATATTAACTTTAAGCTTATAGAATTTGTTTTCAAAGTCCAC
This sequence comes from Platorchestia sp. MABIK, assembly GCA_014220935.1. Lineage (NCBI taxonomy): Eukaryota > Metazoa > Arthropoda > Malacostraca > Amphipoda > Talitridae > Platorchestia > Platorchestia sp. MABIK. Next base: position 30,897 of record JACJUY010010247.1, read on the forward strand.
ATAAAATGTGTCATTACATGTTAATTTAGAGTAATTTACCCATTACCGAATAAATTATCAAGTACATAATTATTAGGATTTTATTGTAACGGTTGAAATAGGAATTTTTATACTCTATTTTCTGTAACATGTCACTTTTTTATTCTTTATGAATTTTTCAAATAGGTGAAGAAACCTTGTAGTATTCAGTGATTGCCAAACCGGAAACATAAGACAGTCCGTTTTTCCATGGTATGACTTACGCTTGCGGCGTTCGTTCTAATCTTGATACCCCAATAAATATTAATTCTATTGAAAGATAGTTAATGGAACTGTAACAAATGGTGTGCATATCTTTCTTATGGATAAATTATAATTTGAGATGAAAGTTAAAACTTTTTTCGCTGAGCTTCGAGGAGATGTGCCTGAGTAGAGAGAAGATGAAGTTTCATAATTAACCTTTTTAGGTAACTTTATTTATTTTATCAATTTTCTAATGAAGTCAACACCATTCTGAACTTGTTTTAAGAGTATTTGTTAACCAGTTGTTTGTAGCTTTGCTTCAGATTAAATAACCACCAATTATTATGAGTCTGCTTCTCTGCATAATCAACTGCATTCCTTACTAAACGGAATTTACTTGGTGAAGTGCGTCTACAATTCTGATACCTAAAGGTTCCTTTTTACTTCTCAATTGTTTTATTTTGTTTATTAGGTATGTATACATTATTTTTTATGAATATATTCCAGATTATGAGTTAATCAAGACCTCAAGTGATGAAAGATGGTTAATGCTGGATGCAGACAACTTAGAAGAGCCAAAATGCTGAGTCTGGTAGTCCACTGATGATTATGCTAGGACTAATGATCCAAATTTGGATCAAAAACACTTATTTCCTGTAATTGCAACTTGTAGAGGATTGTAAATAAATGTCAATCATTTCTTAAAATTGAAGATCATGAATTGCTGTCATCTTACTGATCTCAGCCTCTTTCTCTTGATCATCATAATCTATTGTCAGGTATTTTTATCCAACTTAGAAAATTATATCAAACAATATCAACATTGAATTCAAATCTTATTAGCCTAAATTTTTAAGCAGAGGTATTTGTGCGTAAGATCAGGTTAGTGTAATGTTTTTACAGTTAAAGCAGCAAACTTTGAACATCCAAATGTCTGCAGTGCAGTGTACTTTGCCCGTTTGATGGGTGTAAAATAGTAAGCATGTTGCAATTAAGCCTCTATGCTGCTTACAATTTTTACTAACAGGTAAAGTAAAATTGGTCAATATTGATTTTAGGCCTTTCACGGAAATTAATAATTCCATTCCGAACAATCACTTAAGGAACCCATTTAAAAACGTTTTACATAAATGACATTCTGCTCGCTGATGCTTAATTTTCGAATTATTCAACTTTGAAGTTATAGGAACATCGTATATAAAAGTGAAGGAACTGACAAGTAAATATGCAGTAATACGGTATTGACGTATCGATGGGTGAGGTTGGGTAGGTTATGTTCGGTTAGTTAAATAAACTTACCTAAAATAACATAAATAAACCTAAAATAGCTTATCATAACTTACCCAAACCGACGCAATTTTTTCCCGCGCAAAAAGTGGGCGTGTCCCGCCAAGAATGTGGGCGTGACCCAACGATGCGGCGACTAAGCAACCGACCATATAATGTTATTCCTATCTGAACATAATTATTGTTACATCTCGAAAATAACGCATCAGCGAGCAGAATGTCATTCATGTAAAACCTTTTTAAATGTGTTCCTTTAGTGATTGTTCGGAACAGAATGTTTAATTTCCGTGAAAGGCCTAAAATCAATATTGACCGTAAAATTTCTCTTAAACTGCTTATTTGTAAATCATTTAAGACTTATAGTAAAGATGCTTTTGGTTGCAGCCTTTCTATTTGCTTGATACTGCCATGTATTTTTGACTATGCTTCATTTGGAAGAATTAGAGGTATTTGTGAAGGGGAGGACAATAATCGATATTTTAATTTTTGCTGCCCTAGCATAATTAATTACATCAAAATAAAACAATTTTTCAATTATGCACTTTTGGGGGCAAATGAGTATTTAACGAGTTATAGCGGTAGGTTAAGTTTTGTCTTAGATGACAAATGCGCTCGAATAAACAGCTACTCATCAATTTTCAAATTTTTATTGCTTGAATCATGGTAATAACATCAAAATAAACTACTTTTCTTCCATACACTTCTTGCGGCAAATGAGTATTTTACGAGTTAGAGCGGTAGGTTTTATTTTTAGTACGATTCAGCTGTTAGAGTACGTTTGAATACTTTGTAATTTATTAGTAGCTCACCCCACGGAGCTTGCGGAGCCTAAAACCACTTCTATGATCTTTTAGTTGAAAACAAAATAAAGGTTATCATCCAAAAATAACGAGTTATAGTGGTATGTTCACTTTTGGCTTAGATGGCGGGAACGCGCTCGAGCATTCAAACACGTTGGAAGGGAGCGTCCGTTGCAGTGTTGCCATACGACGCGCTCGATTAATTATTTCCCGCTTCAAACACTGGAGTTGCGGTAACTAATTTACCGCCATAACTTGTTAAACACTCATTTGCCTCCAAAAGTGCATTGAAGTAAAAGTGTTCATTTCGATCTAATTAACTGTTTAGGCAGTGAAAAGTGGAAAATCGATTATTGTCCTTATCTTCACATTTACCAAATTAGACTAAATCAATGCTTGCACCGATTTGGCCCAATTACTTGTCCAAGCTTTACAAACTGCTTGTATCATAACCTAAAAAGACAGTATCACTTATTTTTAAAATATCCATGCCATAGGAGGAAACAGAGTTAAAAGACTTTGTTAAAATAAGAGTTGATTTGATCTAAAAATTATTTTCAATAAGAAATGCAAGCCAAAAAACTGAAGCATTATTGATCTACAATCCATATGTGTCCCTCACAGAAAGACAACATTTCACATATGCCTTTCTAAATTAGTTTCAAAATTATTTTAAAACCAGGCATGAAAGAGGTTTTAAAATATATGTAGCTGACTAGGACTAAGAAAGTATTAAGTGAAGAAACTGCTTACTAGCACTGCTTATGAGATAATGACTGATTTTGCTTGATTAACATTGATTACTTCCTTCTACTAAATTTTTTTTAGAAAAGAAAGTAAACAGACGCTGCAGTTATGGTACTGGACTTTTTCACTTTGTGTGAAATAAATATAGTATAAATATTGTAAAAAGTCTGCACAAGAGTACAAGGGCCCACGTCTGATCAGACGACTGACAAACTTAGCAGTTGAGTGAAACAATTTAACACTGGCTGCTACTGCCCGAGAAGAAAGATAAGACTACTGTGGTATGCCAAGACAACAAAGAATATTTGACAAGTTCAAGTTTAGTATTTTACATAAACTGTATCAAATAATACTAAAACTGAACTATTAGTGCGCAACTTCTAAATTTTCTAAATGATTTTGATCATTTTAGCTCACCAGGCCTAAAGCCACTTCCTGGCTTGTTCTAAAGAGTGAGATGTAGTGTTGGGCATTTTGAATTAAAATAATTGGCCAGCCCTCCCAATAAAGTCATTGGTGAAAACAAGTAGTTTGTGTTATGTAAATTAATTTCAGAATCTTGAATACTGGTCATTAGTGGAATGAGGTTAATAGCAATTTGGTTTGAGAGCAACTATGATTTTAATATGTTAGTAACTTATTGATATGATTATACTGTGGAGAATAATGCACACATTTCCATAAATTGGTTGTGTGAAAGATCTGTCTTACATTATAGAGTAGTGTGATTGTGTGTGGCTGTCGTAGGAGGGATTGTATAGTAACATATCAGTCTTTTGTAATATATCAGTTTACTGTTGTAATCTATCAGTTTACTGTTGTAATAAATCAGTTTACTGTTGTAATAAATCAGTTTACTGTTGTAATCTATCAGTCTCCCTTAGCTGGTATGATATTGTGCTTGTTTCTTCATGCACAATGTAGAATGGCTGGTGGTAGGGATGGTAATGCATGGTCATGTAAGTTTCATTAAGTATAGAACCTGTAGGGTGTTGGTGGGTGTGAGGCAAGAATGTGAGTTAGTTGCACCAGAGGAAAATAAGGAAGTTGGTATTTGCTAAGCTGGGTTGTAAGAGGATAGGGGCACTAGCATTTACCCATTGTTCAATGGAGCTATTTTTGACCCTACCATGAAGGAGTAATGAAAATTGGTTTAGGAAATGGTTTACTGTGGAGCAGTTGTTGAGTGATGCAAAACCCAATGACAGGGCTTCAGATCAATGTGAAAACTTGAATCGGCAAAAGCCAGCTACAAATACGGCCCTGAAAGTGGAAATATAGCAAGTGAAAATTTAGGAAAAAAAGGAATTCGATCACACCAGGCCATTTAAATGTTCTTGCAAAATTCAACTTTAAAATAAAGTTTGTAGCCAAAAATTGCATTCAGAAAAACTCATGCTAAATGAAGTGAATGTGTTCACTAATAATGAAATTAGACAATAGAAGTATGACATGTGAAATGAGTGAATGAAATTAAAACTCAAATCAAATCAGTGAGCTACAAATTCAAATGAGCAACATATAAAAATTTGACTGCAAAATGATTTTGATGGCAAAGTTGAATAAGGAAAACTCAATTTTTTAGCAAAACATTAGAAGTAACCAAGTTGCTGAAAGAAAATATCTTGTTCAACAATAAGTAAATCTTTGCCTAAAACAACAAAAATATACACTAGAGATGCAAAGCTGAATAATGAAGTGACACTTGCCTAACACTTTATAGTGACCAATGAAGGAATTAATATCCTTGCCAATAAATACCTCCCATGCCTGGCTGAAAACCTTATTGGCTGAAGTGGAAGATGTAACGCATATTTGGAAATAATTCTATCTTTGTTTGGTTTACTCAGAAGTTAGCAAAATCAAGAGACAGTATAAACAATGAACACCTAAAGAATTCTCATTGTGTAGCTCATTTGGAATTAGCATTCTCAGGGGAATATGAGAGGCCCCAAGCTAATGGTCAGGTTGGCATTCCTTTTTTTGAAATAGAATTGGTTTGTTTTGTTATGGACCATTTTTCTTGGTTCACTACCGTCCTGTTTGACACTTATTATTTTTTTCTTCAACTTTTGTTTTATTTCATGATCTTTTTTCTAAACTCACTGTATCTTTCTACCTTGTGCATAGATTCTACATTTATTCAAGTTCATCCCTAATGGTGTCATCGTCCTTCCTTCTTGGAATGCCTTTGTTGCAGTTAGGAAGACTTAAACTATCATCTAATCTATGTACCTGATTTCAAAATAAGGTAAAAGAAGAGAAAGAGCAACTGAAAGCAGAGTTAATTATTTTTAAGAATGCCCTAAAGGGAGAGAAGAGGCTGAAAAAAAGCAAAGGAATAGAAGGATGTCAGAGATAAGACCAAGGTGAATAACAAAGCAAACAAAAGTGTTGACTGTGAGAGGATGTTTGGACCATGGTTAATAGTGGGTGGAAGGAAGATTGATGAAAAGGGACCAATGAATGTTGAGTGGAGGAGCAAGTGCATGAGAGAGTAAGAAGATATGGGGATAGCATGTAGTTTATGTTGCTTGATTAAAGTTGTGCATGGAGCAGTCTCAGAAGGAAATTAGAGAGACATGCACTTGCTGAGATGATAGAATGTATGAAGGGAGTTGTGAGGAAGAGGCAATGGATTGCTTGAAAATGGCACACAATGCAGGGTGACTCCAATCATGAAAGTTATTGAGTGTGTACAAGAGAAGAACACAAAGGTAACAGTAACAAGTTTCTTGAAGAGGCCTGCCTTTAGTGACGAGTCAGTGTGTACCTGAGGAGAAGGTTGAGTTGCAGGGAAGGATTCTTAGCTTTGAAGTAAAGAGTGTGAGGAAGCATAGAATATGTTCCAGCTTCCTGTATCCAGATGGTGTAATCCAAGCTGGGGGCTCTCAGGTGTGATCAAGTCTTCCTTTCAAGTGAAGGTGAGACAGAAGATGTGAGGTCCAAGTTTCCTTTTGTCCAAGAAGCCTTTTGTTGAAGTAGAATAATTATTTGTTTGAAGTGCAATGATATGTCGTACAATTACTAATTGAATCTTGAAATTAACTCGATTCATTGAAGTTATTGAACATAATCCATTGATGATGTTTCTGACAGGCCATATAGACTAGCAGGTATGTCCCTTTCACTAACACTAAAATGTTGCGTCTGTAATAGCTTGAAGTGCTTGAGTGCGTGTGTGTAATGCAGGCGCACCTGCCTCACGGAGGGTACATAAATCGTTGGTATTCTAAGGATAGACATGCGTGTTGGGGCCCAGGTTGTGTCATTCTTTGGGGCAAATTCAAGTGTTAGTGAAGCCTGTGTGGCAGACGTGCAAGTAATCTGGGTACACAGAGTGCTCAGTGTTATCCTTGCCAGCCTAATGAAATGATTTACGCCCCCTGGCATGCCTTATCTAATGCTGTGAGTGTCGATGCATGAAGCTATGGTAACCACAGGCATGTAAAATTTAATCACTTCCGTTTGTAACTTTGTCTTGGTTTATATTTCAGGTTTTCTCTTATTTTTTCATGAAAGTTCTGCACAAAATTTTTATTTTTACAAAGCACTCCAGTTTTACTTGAAGTGATTTGTGTTACTTTCTTGTTCAATAGTAGGAGTTGGGTAAAACAAAGGTGTCCTCCGTTGCTCTACTTCCTGCATTCCAGCACTTCTGTTGACCGTGTGCTTGTAAGAACTTGGCCAAACTCCCTTGTATTTGTGTACAAACTGGTTTGATTAGTTAGAACGAGTTGCTAGCCCTCGATGTTGCCCGCCACCACCACCGGACGCCTGCCCCTGCAGCAGTGAGCGCCCTACATGCTGCCCCGCCCCTCCCGCCGCCCCGCCTGCTGAGATGAGCGGCGGTGACCTCCTGCAGCGCCGCGTCATGCGGGTGCCTCACGCGCGACGCGCCGCCTCTGCTGAGGACAGGGTGCCCCTCCATGACAAGGTGGGTGGGGGTGTGTGCTGGTGTGGGGTGTGTGCTCAGCACATGGTGGGTGTGTGCTGGTGTGGGGTGTGTGCTCAGCACATGGTGGGTGGGTGCTGGTGTGGGGTGTGTGCTCAGCACATTATGGGTGGGTGCTGGTGTGGGGTGTGTGCTCAATTGTGTATCAGTACACCTTGAATGGTACGTTTGTCTATCAATTGAGGACGTTTTATATTAAGAAAATATAAAACCCAATATCTTGTAATGCATCTCATGTATCTACTTTTTTGGAAAAAACGGTTTTTCTATTCTGTCTTTGAACACAAGGTGAGTGTGTACTGCGTATGTGTTGCGTCACTTGCGTGCTCAGCACATGGCGGATGTGTTGTGCTGGTGTACCATTTGTGTCGACACAACACCCAAGATCCCGACAAATAATTTCAAAGGGGTGTGGTGAGGGCCAGACATTAATTATCAGCAAACTTTTTATTTTTTTTTACTTGAAACGGCGACTGCAACTGGCCCCCAGCTGAATATTTCATGGGGGGGCATGGCCCAGTGGCCCCTCCCGACTGTGCTACTGATGGTGGGATTAGCACCTAAAATTTTCAAAAGCCGATTTGCTGGCATGTATCTCTTGTGTCAACTTTTTCTTTTTTGGAAATAAGCTGTTTTTCTTTCTTGTCTTGAGCGTGAGGGAAGTGTGAGGAAGTAAAGTTGCAGGCGCGCGGTGGTGGCAACACCGCTGCAGCTCAGTGCAGTCTCCCCTCACACGTTTTCTCCCGTGAGATGAAGAAAGAAAACGCTTTCACGAGAGACTCTTGTATTGTACACTTTGTAGTGTACTCTCGTTGTGTTCAATTGCATCTTACCATATTTATATTTTCTGCTTCATTTCTTTACGATAAATCCATGGTTTTATTGTGAATATCGCTTCATTTATGATTAGTACATATTCCAATACATTGTGACACTTGCACAAAACGTAGACCGTGCGAACTGTGCTTCCTTTGCTGGGATTACGCTGCGTGGCGCGGTGGGCCTCAGACTTGTTGCATCACTTCTGGTGATGTGCGCATCAGCTGTGCATCTCTGCCGCCCCACGCTGGTGATGTGTGCATCAGCTGTGCATCTCTGCCGCCCCACGCTGGTGATGTGTTCATCAGCTGTGCATCTCTGCCGCCCCACGCTGGTGATGTGCGCATCAGCTGTGCATCTCTGCCG
>JACJUY010010248.1:3462-22813 GCA_014220935.1 Platorchestia sp. MABIK
GTAGCTGCTGCACAGAGGGGCGGTGAGGCGCTTGACGCCCGTGTGACGCCCCTAGTGTAAACGGGCCTTAATTTAAGTCGTCACATTCGTTTGCTAGAAACTCTACTTGTAATTTAGTGCGTAAGAAGTTTGTCTTTTTTGCTTGACGAATTCGTAAAGGGCTAAATGTTCACAGAACGTTCAAAGCTACTCTAACATCAAGTGGAGCGAGACAAATCTAAGAAGAACTACTCAATCACTGTACTAGACAATGACTTCAACGGATAAAGGCCCGTTTACACTAGGGGCGTTACACGGGCGTCAAGCGCCTCACCGCCCCTCTGTGCAGCAGCTGCGTGCGCTTCAGGCGGGCGTCCGAGTGATTGACCAGCTAGCGATTCACAGCCGCCCTGCCTCTTGCAACACAGACGCTGCACTCAGTCGGCTGCTGTCCGTGGCAATGTGCGGTAGTCTATGCGTTAACGCTTCAGCTTGAACTATGGAGAGCAACACCACATTTGCATGGTCTCGCTCTCCAGTAGAAACCGTGATTGAACTATACAGAGCTAAGGCCATTTATGTATTAAAATAATATTTTCACCTTAGCTTATGTGTTTTAGGTACATTTTGCAATACAAATACTGGAAAATACGTCCATCTTTGCTTTTTCATGGGAATTTTGTGTCAAAAAATTTCTGCCATTCTACACCTATTCATTATATAAGTTTTTCCTATTTTTCTGTACTGAAATGAACTGGAAATGTGACTTATTTTTTAAACCAAATATTGATTTAACAACGGAATGGTTTTGAAAGGATTTAATAAACAAAATGGAAAAATAATTGTTTTACCAACCTTCAAATAGTCATCCCTCAATACAGCTTCACATGTTTCAATAACAATTGAACTCAATGCAGGTTTTGAATGCAGTCTTGTTTAGTTTCGAAAATCCAATTTATTTTCAACTGAAAGTTCTCAGAAGATGTGAGTGTATGAACCCCTCTCGTCTCTGCAACCATTTTTTAATCCAAATGCTGCGATGCCTACCTTTTTTAGCTTCACAGCAGCACACCCTAAAATAATTACCCACAGCTCTTCTTCACTCACATCCATCCTCACAGGTGTCTAGATGCTGACTGAAGTGTGAGGCAGGCGTGTGTACCAAAAGATGGGTGTGAACAGTTGTGGGCGTCAAGCTCTGCAGCAAGCGCGCGTCAAGCGCTTGCTCAACCCTGTCGTTGCCCCAGTGTAAACGGGCCTTAAGAAGTTAATTACATGAACGTTACGAAATAGACACGCACTGCGGGGGCAATACAATCTACTGATGCAGATAATGTTAAAGAAATTAACAAAATTTGAGGCCCTTAAACGCATACTGAACAAAATGACAAGCTGACTCGTATCCATTAACAAACTGGAATTGTCCTAGACAGAACAACGGCACCGGAAAGATATATGTAAGTTGCCAACGTACAAAGAATGCTGCCAAAACGCAAGAAACGCAAGCTCCCGCTTCGACGCTGTCGAACGATATTGTTTCTCTAAGCAAAACTTGGTTCACTTTAAAGGAAGATCTCCCCCAGCAGAAGCCTCACCGAAAAGACAATGTACTACAATAATGTAACTGAATGCTCACGATGTCACTTATATATAAATTTAGATCAAATGATCCAATGACGTTTCGTTCGTATGCCAGATTTGCGCTTTACGGCAAGAGTTTTAAAATTTGTATTTATTCCCGACGATGGCTGGAATAAATACAGTAAAAAGCTTGCTTCTTACGAAAAGCAATAAACAAAATTAATTTATCAAGATGTCCTTTGTTTTCCTTAATAAGCGTACTACAATGTCAATAAACTTACGACAAGCAAGAGAGGTGGTGGTTCCATAATTCATGTTAGAGAAAAGCAGCCGTCTCTACTCAAACTACACGAAAGATCATACAAACTGAGCTACTGTATCTAACAATCCACCCGAGACAACCTAATTGAAAATCAAGGACGTGTCGCCGGTGAATTAAGGACGAGACGGTTGATTAGGGACGAGACAGAAACCAAGTAGGCCGACTCAGCCTTGTAACTCTCCGCGCTCCTAACACCTCATGGTCGAGCACGGACGGCGTATTCGAAGCTGGCCAGATATGATTTGAGGCTGCAAAATTTTCAGTTGATTATGGCTGTAATATTTAAGGACGGCCATCGGTGTTTTACAGTTATACAAACATCGTTGAATTATGGCCGTACAATGGACGGACATAAGCCATCAAACATGTGTTTTTACGTTGTTGTGTGCACTGCATCAAGCTTGAAACTAAATGTCACATGTTTTAAAATTGTCTTCATCAAAAATGTTCATATCAATGTGAATGAACACTTAACTGTGCTGTACAATAGAAGCATTGGTGCGTTTACTTGTATGTATATTTATGTGTTTGTATCTTTCCCAGCGCACGTACGCGGCACATCACAGATAGGACTACATTCTAAAATATTCGGTAAAGTAGAAATTACCCATTTCTTTTATAAAACTTGTGATTTAAGTACTGCATTAGGTATATTTTATTAATTCAAGGGAAAATCTGAACCGATCGTTAAGCAACTGTTTATATTTTCCTAGCTAATACTGAACAAGTCGCAAATAAGAAATTATATACAAGAATACGTATACAGGTTTTGTCGCTAACACTTAGAGAATCTTAGGAACATTTTGCCCCTAACCGCTGCAAGTTCGTTGAACATGCAGTATATGAGATATGGGCTTCACTTAAATCCCGAATTTTTCCTTTGTGGTTTTTTACATGCAGCCGTGCAACAATTCTATTCACGTATGTGTGAAGGATATCTAATGGTCACAAATGATATCTAATTTGGACCGCAGGATATTTATTTTGTTGGAAAGGTTATCTAATTTATCACAAAGGCTATTTAATTCGCCGCAATGGGTATCTAAATTGTCACCGATGAAATATCATATGTCATCAAGGATACATAATTCTTAATCAATTATATCTAATTTATCGTCAAGGCTATGATATTTGTTATCAAGAATATCTAATTTGTCACATAAGTAATGAAGTGTATCAGAAACAAATTTGACTGTCTTCCGATGTAAAATGTGAATTGTCATGAATGAAATTTCAGTCGAATTTCAAAAATTTGTCTAATTCTTAATGTAATTGGATCTATCATACATGAATATTGGTTAACCTTTGCCCAAAATACTAGAAATGTTCATTTTATTTTGTTTCATACTTTATTTTTATATTTTTATTTATCGCACAATTTTCTAAGCAAAGTTATGCTCTTGCATTGTAAACTGAGCGAACGTTAATCCTAAAGTAAGTCACATTGTCTAGACCAACCGTTCAGAGAAGCGTGTATAAAATAGGACTGCTTTTGAAAGGAAATATATATAGGCTGTATAAATATTTCAGGAGAAATGTTTTTCAAGAAAATAATACTATATTTTTTAGATTAGATTTTCTTTCAATACGAAGCAAATTTTAAAAGAATTCATTTTTCCGTATACATCTACCTATTTTAAAAATAGGTTGTAAACAGTAAAATGTACACAAATATGATCTGAAATATGTACTGCAAAACTTGCCTATTATCATTAATGACATACCAAGAATTATTCCTATCAAATTACACTACACTAATGATCAACTAAATTCCATTCATGTCAATTGAAAGTTGCTTTGATCTAAATTGACATGGAAATGGTACACTATGAATGTACACGTGAATTTGTCACACATCAGCTGAAATAGTTTGGAAATTACGCAGGAGTTAAATTTCAAGATCTAATTCATTTTAAAGATCAATCTCATTACTCAGTATGTCACAATTGTCATGAAAAGTAGTTAGTTTGATTTTATTTCAAATATTTTAACTTGAAAAATTACAATATTTTAGCAACGCCGCAAAATTTTACTCCTTAAATGAAACGAATTTAGTCGATGGGTGCATTTTTAACATACGTCATATACCAGAGCACTTTGAACGAAGACTTATGATCAATTATTTTACATATTCAGTTTAAAACTAAGACTTCTTCATCAACGAAAAGTATTAGAAATACTGAAAAGACCTATAAAAAACCTATGTCTGGAAAAGAAATTCGTACGAGATAGGGAAGCGGATAGGTGAACACGAAATCGATAAATGATAGAACATAGACCATGCATCGACTATGAATCGCAGGCAGACCAATTGAGGATAGAGGTAAAAAATTACCCTAGCAGTGTGCGTTTATATTAGAAATAAATAACGAAATAAAATGTCATCTACCTTGCAGCCTTGCACACACACACTCAGGTGAAATATTTTCAAAATGTTTCGTTTAGTATTATGTATTCTATGGAAATATTAGTTCAGAATATTCAAAGATTACGCTACTGAACAGTCAAACTTTACTTTTTTAGGGTAAAAATTAGCTTTGCAAGCGGGTTCAAACTTGTAACGGCGAGTCCAAGGCTCCGAGTCAGCCCAGCGATAGCGTTAGTTCAAATCTTAGTTCTCAATTTGATTTTGCGAGAGGAGGTGTGGGTTTAAGGGGTTCGCAAAGATTGTGAAAAAATGATGCTCATGTAATGATGCATAAGCTGTAAACATGGATTTAAAAATTAATTTTATTGATGGTTATTCGGTGTGTTTCATTCTATTGGCATATTTCAAATTTTTACTTGCTTAAACTTCTAAAACGAATTTGTGCTAACCGTTATTGCTTCAATGCTTAGAACTGTTTCGTGACTTGGTGAGCTGAAGGTTAGTTCAATTTTTTTCAAGAATTATGTGTAGTGTTGCTCTTCGTGCAGGTTTTGGAAATAGAACAATGGTACATATTTCACAATAAACGGGAAATATTGTTTTTTCATAGTATTGCTCAATTTCTTTTATATTCAAGGTGTTATATGACTTATTTGGGTAAAAGTAGCTTATGGAGCAATAAATCATAAATTTACTGGAATTAATTTTTCGATTCCTTTCCATTTTTAATTCTAAGAAACTCAGGAAATTAACTAATTTAACGGATCGCGCATTTGGCGTAGTTCGTTTTGGCTTGGTCAAAATCTTGCGAAGAAGGAATTTGAAAATCACGTTCCGTTATTTTTCAAAATTTTAATTCCTAAAATGGAAAAAATGTTCGAAACCACAGCCTTTTTTTTTACCAAATGAAAACTTGAATAGCGTGAAGCTTCAAGCTCCATGGTAGAAAGTATATTTTAGGGATGCCGTTTCCTTGAACAATTCAAGCTATTTATTGCCACAAGTGTGTAGTAATATCAACTTTTACGAATAAGTTTTAAATTTATCCACTTGTGGCCCTGAATCAGTTTCGGAACTTCTAAGTAAATTTCCAGTAGATTGAATGAGCCAAGAAAGAGCAGCATATTAGATTGGGCTTAAGATGTGATCCGTTGCATGGAATTAGATTTATTCCATTGGATTTTTGACATAGATTTGATTAATTTATTATTAGATTTTAATTGTATGCAAGAAGAATTTCAATGAACATTTGTTTCAGCGGCCCATTGATAAAAAGTAAAGTTCAAGATAAGTTTCGAAAAATTTCAGGATGTCAGAAGGGAAAGAGTTTTTAGTTTTGCTTTCAAGATGTAGAAACTGATTGCCATTACATTTTGTAATAGTCGAGAAGTAAGAACCTATTTCTGTTTCTCAGGTTTTAATGGCGATTTTGAACGACCGGTGAATGTTATAAGATCATTATCGCTTTCATTTGTCTTTGACAATAAGTTTGGCCAAGAAACATTAGAAAAGTTTAGATTTGTGAAGGGTCAAATCTTTTTAGGAGTTCGAATGAATCGGTTCCTCACTGTTCTGTTGGCTTCTATTGTACTGAAGAGTTGGTTCGTTTTTTATCAGCTCCATTTTCTGCTTCTTTTACGCACCGCAGAAATGAATGTTTTGACGCTAGGCACAATATTTTCGAAACATCCTCAAATGAACCATTTGAAGCGCCATCGAGAATTGTTACAGATTCAGCTTATTGAGTTCTAATATGAAACATGGACTTTAAAAGATAGCTTATGGTTGGTAAAAATACTTCGATATTTTCTTTAATTAGTCGCTTCCATCTGGCTGGCCATCACTGATATTGATGCAAGATATAGTTTGCTTATAAAACAGAATGTATTTTTCGTTATCGATCAAAATTAATGGATATTTTATTTGCGTTGAGACGCATACAAAATTTTCCCAGTTCAGTATTTATTCTATTTGTCCGTGAGATGTAGTTTTCAATAGTTAGAGTCGTTGCAAGTGTACTATCATCAGTAAAAAAACATGAATTTGAAAAATGGAGTACATTGAATTGCATCACTGATAAATATCAAAACCTGGAGGAGACCCAAAACTGTTCTTTGAGAAACTACGCGGTTAATAGTAGTTCTGATGTAGCCGTACCAATTACAACACATGGTTTCGATTCGTCATGTCTTGTATGAGTTAAATCATTTCTGAATAACCCCTCTAATGCCCTAGCATTGCAACTCCGGGAGTAATATGTTTGTGTCCGAAAATGGAGAAACACAAAGAAACTATATGGAAAGCAATATGAAAACAAATTATCGAAGATGATTTAGAATGGCCTGCGTTGTCGACTTTTAAAGATCTGAAATCAAATGACTTGTCATAAAGAAATTATTTTTTGTGCTATGTTTTGAGAGGATAGGAGTCACACGATAAATATTTGGAAAGTTTACTGAGTTCAAGTTCACTGTTTTCATTCTTTTTATTCATTTTTGAGTTGTTAAAACATTCATAATATCGGAGCCCTGAGTTACGTTAAAAAGATAGAATTGGTTTCGTGAAATCGATTCTAGTAATTCTAGTGGAGAGTTGAGTCAGTAATGATTTAATCATCAGCGTTTTCGCAATGTTAATAATGAATTTGGTTGATTGATTTAGAATTTCTGTTTCTTGATGAATTTTCTTGATGGATGGATACGATTTTCCTGGTCTAATTATTTGTGATGTATAAGCATAATTGAACGGGCACGATTAATGTTGAATATCGTTTTTGAATCAGGTAAATGAGAAAATGAAATTATTTTTCTGGATATTATTTTACGTGATTTCTTACATAAATTCCAAACCTTGCATACGCTGATTAGGATAATTTCCCATCATGAGTCAATGCAAAGTATGGTAGGCGCTGTCATACTTTCATATCTTGAGTAATCCGAGACGTTTGTTATTTTTTGGGCATTATTTACGCTTGATTATCCAACAACATTAGATGGAATTTACTGTGAAATGAATATAGATGTTTATTGATTTACCTAAATATGATAACGTAACACTCGATATTGACAGTGATATTAGCATTACGAATAAATAGCTAACCGTGTGGTGAACTGTCATCGAGGCAGCAGAAAAGCGTAGGAATCTTAAATTGGCCTTTGTAATAACGCATAACCTACTGACAGAGGAAGCTTACAATCACGTGGTGAATTATCAGGGGATACCTACCTTGAATAATGAAGAATACCTCGGCAGTGTCTGTTCTGCCTCCAATGATTCAACAACAATAAGAGCAGCAGCAGTATCAAGTTTGGGCGATGCCTTTAAACGGGTTCGAGCTGAGAAAGGTGTTTCGGGAAGAACAAAGCAACGACACCGATGAAACCTCTCATTCAGAAAGCTCTGAAGGTAAGTTGCATCACAACCACTGTGCTCTTATTTGAGTTTTAATATATGGCCTTGAAATCGATGTAAATCATTTTCATGCGCGAAAGCAGTTTGTCAAAAGAATGTGAAGAAGCTCGAAATCATACAATCAAGAGCACCTGACCCCTGAAGTGTTAATGATGGCAGTAGTCATTTGAAGCGATACTAAGTGTAGCCCGTTATTAAATGGGGATAAGGGAAGTGCCGGATCTGGGTATTGTCTCAACTGACCATCATTTACCATGTTCATTGCGCACGTAGCACTTAAATTAGATTTTTTCATGTGCTTATAACGACAGATTGATAGTATAATAGAGATGATTTTTAATTATTCTAATACAATTTATTTTCCAACTTTTCAACTTAGCGAAATTGTTTTAGTTCTTTACGTGTTGGAATACAAAGATAGTCACATATCATTTTACTAAAATGAACACTCAATTTCTTAAAAATTCCTTAATCAGTCTTCAAAAGGCAACGTTTCGATGTTACTAACATCATCCTCGGGATGCCAAAGACAAAACAGACAGTCACTTTGATTAAACTCCGTCAATCCAAAACTTAAGCTACATCAGACTGAATATAAATATTGGTAATCCCATTGTGATATGACTAGATAGGAATTCTTTTGTGCATATTGATCACCAGATATTCATATGGTAACGGCACCAGAGATAGAGGCAAAATGGACGATCTACCGGAGGTTCCAAACGTCTAAGACACAGTCCTACAGAACAATTTTAGAGCAAAAAATAATTTGCATTTTCGTTGAGGGTAGGTTCAAGTTTATAAATGTGCAGTGCTTCTATGCCTTGAACTCTATACCGGTGAAGCTGATTTTATACGGAAGGTACGTGGAACGATATTATCGTTGAAATTGAGATGGTAGAGCAGTTGGAGATGTTGAGAAATTGAATGACTGATAATCCGGTGTTACGTTTACGGATGAGCTGGGTGTTAATGGGAAGCTGCCATTTCTTGACGTTTCAGTTGAAGCATCTAAGGGTGCTTTTCGTATAACTGTGTATGTAACGCCCTCGCATGCTGGTGGAACCAGACACTACGATTGTGATGCAGCGCATGTGTATTAAGAAGGCGTTTTCCATACCTTGTAAAAGAGCACTTATGAAGTGTGCAACAGCTGGGCTAGTTTTCACTCAGAAATGCTACGATGTAAGCGGTTGTTAGTTAAAAACAATTTCTCCAATACGCTTATTGATGGAATTAGTAACTTTGTAAATCGAATTTTGAATGAGGACCATAATCCGGGATATTATGCGAAACATAAATATATTCTATGAAAATCAAATGCACGGCAATTACAAAATTGATGAACGTGTCTTCCAAAATGTTGTTGAAACTTTCGTGAAACCCATAAATCCAGATATGTCAATAAAACTTCGTGTGTACTACAAAATCACAAAATCAGTGGTCTAGTTAGAAGCAATGTTTCCAGATCTGGAGTCAGTGTTCTTGGCAGAAGCAATGTGATATATCAGTTCGAATGTAACAGGATAGAACGCAAGTCTTTCAATAAATGTTGCATTGGCATGACTAGGATGACTCTGAAGCTAAGATTAACCTCGCGCAAATATTAAGGTTCTTTTTTTAATCATTTCCGTGTTGGTCATAGCTGTAAGCCCTCAAATGAAGATCTGTGCTCAAATGCAAAAAATTTGTAAAATGTTGTAAAATGGAGCATATTCAAATAATAGAAGTCATAAACTTAAACCTAGCCTCAACGAAATTACAAATAATTTTTTGTTCTAAAATTATCAATAAGACTGTGGCTTATAGACGTGAAACCTCCAGTAGTTTTTCATTTTGCCTCCATCTCTGGTGCCGTTAACATGCGAACATCTGGTGAGCAGTAACAACTAGTAATCTGCAATTTCAATCATGTACAAAATTACCCACCTAGTCTTCTCGCATTGTGATATATGATACCAATATTTTTGTTCTGTCTAATCTAGCTTAAATCCGTGATTATCTTTGTATTCTAACATGTGTAGGACTATTGAAACACAAGGAATTCGACATTTTTCTCAAACAAAGTTTTTTTCCAGCCAGTATACCCTTTTGAATTAAATGAGTAAAGCTACTGATATAGAACCTGAAACGAAGGATAAACTTTACAAACCTATGCTGTGAGGAATATTTAGTCTCACTAAAATTTGACCAGGAAACTATTAAAGGTATTTCGTACTCAGAATATTCATTCGTTGGATATCAATCCTATACTTGATAACCAACTATTTTTTTTTCAACAGGATCAGTTGACTGGGATGGAGGAGAGGCAAGAGACCCGTCACTTATCTTCCAGCCATCACTTGGACATTTGAAAATTGTGCGCCAGCCCTTGACGAGCCAGTTTCACTCGAGTTTGACGGAAAGACACAGGGTGTATTCTAAGATGAAGTGTCACAGAAGGTTTAGACCCCTCAGGGCAAACAACTATTATATCCATGGGAACTAGCGATCCCAGGGGAATTTCTGAGGCCCAGCTGAAGGTGAGGTTTCATTCCTTTTGATTTCATATGCTTACGTTTTACTACGGATCAATTTTTTGCAGTTTACTGCTGACTTTTTTGCTGTTTATTACGTTCTTCTATGACTTCTATCATGTTTCATAATCTTATGTGTATCTTGTTGATTCTGAAAACAGGGTGTGTAGACACGCCTTGTTCATAGATTCCTTGTTTGCTTAATTCCCTACAAATTTGTGTGTTCCATCTTCCACTCTTTTCAACGCATTAATATGGCTAGAGAGGGTTATCCTAATATTCTAGATTTAGCTTACGTAAAGGATTAATTTTAATGAAATATTTTATTTATACCTTTTCTGGGTGCTTAATGCCGATCGTGCTTTGCATTTACGTCAAAAAATTTAAGCAATAAATAACTTCAATGTCAAAACATGTTTTAATAACTGCGAGTCCAGTATGTGATCGTAGAAATAAGACCAGCGCAGTCAATGCTGTAATTGGACAGGTGTGCTTAATTTTCGGCCAAGATGTGCCGGTATTTTTGTTTCTTCATATAATAAACTGCGGGGGTAAGCATTTGAGTGTTTATTAAGCTTTGCCATTAGAAACTCTCTGCCACGCTCAGCAAAGTTGTCGTTTTGAAGAGCAATTCTCAAATATTTAGTATAAATATTTTTTCAATACTTGAGTGTTGGTATTTAATATATATATATATTAAATATTCGAGTGTTGCTCTTCAAAACGACAACTTCCGACAAAAACTTTCGGCGACAAAAAAAAACTTTCGGCCGCGCGTAGCCGAGATTTATCGCCTCTCAGCGACCCTCAAATATAAATATATACATATGTATTTGAGGGTCATTTAGAGGCGATAAATCTCGGCTGTGCGCGACCGAATGTTTTTTTTAATGCCAAATTCAAGGATGGCCATCCAGGAATCATGTGCGCATCGCATGTGAAATGGAGTCGAGCAGGGACGTAGCATGGACTTAGCATGTATGATCGTGACGGACGGCCGCGGACGTTTCTGAGCCAAAAAGTTCGTTCCTAAGTGGACATTTCGCCTACGATGCGGAGGCGATTTACCGATGATACGTCCCTTAGGTTCTCTCTTGCTCGGCCATAACACTCGGCTATACGCCCTCGATTTTCAATTGTGAAGGAACGACTACCGAGATTGCACTCGTTCATAGAAACCCAGCTAGCGCAGCAGCCAAAGACAACGAACGATACAACCTCCTTGGAAAGATTCTTAGAGCTTCACACAAAACTCAAATTACAGGCACGTCGATCTTCTCCGTAAATAAGCTATTTGGTCTTCTAAATGCATGAATTTCTCATCTCGGGTGGTATGCAAAGGTAAATTCAAGAAGACTGGTCGAGACTGGAACGAGCAGACTGAAGACTGGAAGAAGACAAGAAGACTGGAACGAGCAGTTCCGTGCTCGTTCCCATTTTTGGAACGCCCTCTGAGAAATTGTCATGCGAGATAAAATTATTGTGTGAAAAATACTTTCAAAACCTTCAGTTATGCGTAGCTCTAGTTGATAATTTTAAGGTGGCTTCTTTTTTCCGGTACAAGGACACGCTTCCGGTGGAGATGCGGACCTCTCTGATTTATTCTTACAGTTGTGTGCAGTGAACATCATCGTACGTCGGCATGACGTCACGCAATTTTTATATCAGGGTGGCCGAACATCGCGGTAGAAGCTTACGTACAGGAAACCAATTAGCTCACCCCTCTCACTCCGCAATACGCAATCACGCAGAACATTGCAACTTACCGATATCCTCCAAAGACTTAAAAATCTCAGATTCAGCTTCAACTTCATATGACCTTAGGATTTTAGAGTCGTTACATATTTTTCAACTTAAACCGGCCCTCAACAATACCGATAGTTTATACCCATTGCAAATAGTAACTAAATAGCAATTATGTCGTTTATTTTTTATGACATGCTTTTATTATTGTTTTTGTTTTCGTGATCTGTTTTAATTACTGTCTACAACATTTTTGTTTCTTCTTTTATTGCAGACATAATGAATTGTATTTTTGAACTGATGATGGAGCTGGACTCCGAAACGTTTTCCGAGAAAATATGATTACTTTCTTTGGAATTTTCTTCGTTTTCAAGTTTTTAATCAAGTAAAAGATCACAATACAGAGTGTCCATGAAAAATGTATTCACTGATTAAGAATCTATGATACAATATTTTTTCATTTTGTATTTGGTTACACCTAGAAAGGATTTAAGTTGAAAAAATATATCTAAATTAAAATATCCATCAGCATCATAGATACACATTATTAAAATTTAAAATCGGATATTTTTTCGTTGATACCCTGTATAATTCATTCGCGTTCTTAAATCTTGGCTCAGATAACGCATTTCAGATCATTTGCGGGAGAACTTTGAAAGAATGAAGACTTTGGAGCTTCGACTCCCAGAACTGAGAAGGAACAATGATGCTCTAAAAAATTTGGCTATTTCAGAAAGAAAAAAACTGTCACATCTACGGAACCTGACATCCCAACGAAGCAAATCAAACCTGATTTTTTCAGGGGATTGAGCACCTCATAAATACCAGGCAACAAACGATGCAAGGCTGCTCATCGTCTGCTGCACACTCTTGCACGCAGGGCCATAAAACGAATGAACAAAGCGAAATAAAGAAATCATAGGTACGACTGGCTTAAGGAAAGCCTCTTCAAATTGTTAATAAAAGTGATTCGAGAGTGACACTACTCGTTCTGAACCTCTGTTCGATTTTGATGTCAAAGCACTAACACACGTTAAAATTAGAGCTAGAACTTTAAATAAGTATTTTACTCTTTTGTTCACATGGATTAAATATATTGCGATTGAAACTCCTTACCCTCAAGATTTGAATGCCCAATTACTTCGAGTTAACAATTTACTCACATTGGAAGATGTAGCAAAAGAATCCGAGGGACTTGACGGCCTAGCCACGCGTACGTTAAAGAAACGGCCCAATTGTTGTCAGTGAACTCTCAGCGAAGCAAACATCTTTAATTACCCCACAGGGCTAGTCCCACCGGATTGAGAGCAGGTAAATGGTATTCTAATTAAAAAAAAAAAGTGAAACAATCAAGCAACCGAAGGTCCTTGACCAATCAACTTGGCATAGGTCATCAGTAAACAATGGACGCCTTAGTTCGATTAGTAAACATCTTGGAATCCAGAATTTGATTCCAGACATTCAGCACGGATTCAAGAAAAAATGTAGCAGCTTCGCAGATCTGCTCGACTTCTTTGGAAAAGCCAACCGAACTTCCGACTGTACTGAAGCTGTCGTTCTCATATATCGCAACTTTCAGAAGGCCTTCCATCAAGTTGCCCAAGAAAGACTAATGGGAGAAGTAGAAGTTTATCTCATACATGGACATGATTTTCAGAGGATACAAAACTGGCTCACTGGCAGGTCATGAAATGTTACGATTTATGAGCAGTTAGTGATTAAATAAAAGAAACATCAGGGGTCTTTCATGGTAACGTTTCAGTATTGCACCACTTCATCATAAACAGGGTGGCTCAGAAGTAGCCGACCCTTTTAATTTGCAAAAAAAAAAAATCGTCACACACACGGGTGGCGCAGAGGTATCTGAGATAACCCTTTTAATTTGCAAATAAATCATCACATACAGAGCGGCCCAGAAGTGTCTGACCATTTAATTTATGAATAAAATAAAACTATGGACGCTAGGATAGTTAAACTCATTTTGTTTAAAATGCATCAATTTCTTTTTCGTTTCATATAATTTGGGCCTCGAAAAATTCAATAAAAGGACGCTACCATCTCTGTAAGTGGCAGTGTGGGGCGAATTGACTGCTTTCGTGCTTATTTTTTAGAAGTACTGGAATAACCTAAACAGTAAAAACACCGAACTAAGAAGAGAGAGACAGAACTAGAGAAACAGTACATACATAATACTAGGTTTTAACCGAATGGAGCCGCAACCCATACGGCAAGAGAAACAAAGACAATGTTAGAGGGCGCCTTCCAAATCCTCTGATTACATCATTCCCGACCAATTGATTTATCCAATTTCGTCCCAGAGCAATTTTTTCTTGTCGAATTATCTTGTCAGTGCCCTGAAATAGTACACAAAGAAAAAATTGGGTTGAAGTCACATCATCTTCGTGGTAATTAATGTCGGGCAGCTAAAGAAAACACCTTAACATACAACTGACGCCACTGCTGAACACCTGAGCAACGCAAACAAGATAGATGAATTCTCATAACGCTCCCCACCGAAGAACAATTTCGCTACCTCGTTTACGCGCCATAGTGTAAATAACATCATAATAAAATCTATCATTGCTTGCAGCCTCAGTAATAGAAAGTGATATCAGAGTAATGTTGGTTACTGAAGGAATTGACATTTTATGTCGATGCGAATCACAGTTTGACTTTTCGCTCCATAATTTGTTCATAATCCCGATTACGTGTTGGCTGCTTGTATGTATGGCGTTGAAAGTAGCAGTGGCTGTGCACTCTGGTATGATATCTGGTATTTTTGAGGAAGAAATTCACTCAACAGCTCAATTTTCACGAAATGAGGTTTTTGAAGGCAAGGTGGTTTAGCTAAAAGGGTAAATTAATAAACATAAATCGATCATCATAGGCAGCCCCTACAGACACACTTCGGGCCCATTACGTCCAACACATTGAGTTTATTGAGAAAATCTTTAAAAAAATTTGAGCCACCAAAACTTAATTCTTTACTTATGGTATTTTTAGGGTAGACGTACCGAACAAGAACAATCATCTCAGCAAAATGTTGTGCAAACTAGACCTATCCTAAATGGCCGAAAAACTAATTCGCATTGCTAAAATTTCTAAAATTCTTTTCGATCTGTCTATCACAAGAGATACTTCTGCTACACGCAGTACAATTTCACCCTCCATTTCCGATCCCAACTCTATAGAATGCCAGATTATCATCGCAAAAGAAGAACGGAAAAATAGTCATACAACCTATTGTTTGAAAAATTACTACTAACCAGAATTATTTTATTAAAAGCAACTGAACGGATCCAACGAACTTGAAAGCATGATAAAATCTGACGATCTTTAAATCTTGAGTGAAAATATAATAGTAGCTTTATATGAATGTGAATCTTACATTACTAGAAAAAAAGCTAAAATGCGATGTATGGAGACTGTGCAAAAGTAAAACGCCGAGGAAAACAAAGACATACTTGCATTAGGACAAAAAGAATCGATCGATTAGTACTCCTTGAAACAAATATAAACAGTACGGAAAAATGAAATTGAAAAAAAGTAAAACAAACACACTTGATTTACTCTATCGACATCAATGTGCTTAATTAATGGAGGTGCACTGGCACTCAACATGCTCTTGATATCGCAGAGTAAATGTAACGTGATGTCGATCAAAAGAAAAAAAGAATCAAAAGAAAATGAATGAAAAAGAATGATCAAAATAAGAAAAAATTCTTTAATTCGATCTCTCCAAAGCGTTCGAAGCGTTGAACACAAGCGAATTTACAGGAACCGTCGAAATTAGCAGTTCCCACACAAGGGTTGACAAGTTACTTATGAAATCGATCGCACTCTGTTGGCATAAATAACAAGTTGTTCACATTCCTTTTGAACAATTTTGATGCTCTGATGGCTTCGGTTTTCATTAACGCCTTCTAACATGAATTTTTATGGACATAGGTGATATTC
Organism: Platorchestia sp. MABIK; assembly: GCA_014220935.1. Lineage (NCBI taxonomy): Eukaryota > Metazoa > Arthropoda > Malacostraca > Amphipoda > Talitridae > Platorchestia > Platorchestia sp. MABIK. The sequence goes on from JACJUY010010248.1 coordinate 19,340, forward strand.
ATATTGTAATGATTGGAGATGCGGTAAAAATACCGAAAACTTAAATAAAAGCTGAAGTTTTAAATAAAAAAACTCCAAATCTGACTTTTAAGGTAGAAAATAATCAAATTGAGCCCTCGGAAAAAGTGGAAAATTTACGTATTTGGTTCGATCAAAATGTGTCCTTCATCTCCGTGGGAAAAACGAGCTTCAGAATTAACGTAACCCGAATGCTTTTGCATCGGATAGAAAGTGTGTTCGATGAAAAATCTAGATAATCAACCGTTCAATCTTTATTTTTATGGCGTTTTGGATATTGCAGTTTAGTTTTGGGAGACATTCTCAAATCTTCAATGAGAGCTTCAAAAATGCATGAATTTTACAGCGAAGGTGGTATGCGAAGGGAAATTCAAGAAAAACGGTCATGCAGCTTCACTCCTAAATAAACTCTTTCAGACACATATTCATGAAAGATTCCTAACACATTCAGCCCAATACGTATTCTCTTCGCTATACTCATCTGAGAGCAATACTGATGTACAATTCCTTCCATCCTCTGTCACGAACCAAAAAGCTAAATCATGGAAATTATGTTTCAGTGAATTGCCCTTCATCGGGCATTGTGCAGAAAGCTCTATGAATATCAAGTGCCTCTCAGTGGAAAAAACTTCCTCAGAGCATCAAAACCCTTCAAACAATGAAAGAATTTAAGTTTACAATAGCACGCCATTGTACGTCTCAATAATTACTGTATGCTGCATTACATAGGGAAGAAGCAGTCACTAAATACTTTCGCTGATTAGATTACTTTATGTTGCTCAATTTTCGATGCAAAGTATTAGCAGTACGCATATGTAACGTGATTTCTTGTATGCAAGCACGTATTAAGTACATTTATTTGCACTGTAGTGAATGCAAAATTACTAAACTATTGACTTTAATTTTTGCTCTAAATGCATATTCTTTCTAATATCTATAATCTAATTACGCTACTTTTCACATACATCGCTACTTTACTTTGCGCTCAAAAATAAATGTCTGCAAATATTTCACAAATAAAAAGTAAATTATTACTTTCATTTTACGGATGAGCTGAGACTTCAACTTGCTCTACAAATTTTCTCGGGCTTTGACTATTCCGAAACTCAACATCAAGTTCTTTTGGTCACATTTACACTAACAGCAATCATTGGGTTATAGAGCTAAACGAAATCAGCATTTCAATGTAAAATATACTCTCATATTTGCCGTAACTACAATCTTCGCCAGCTTGAAATTTATATTAGAGAGCTTGTCCATGCCAACAATCGATAGAATTCTGCACTGGGTGTGAGTTCAACAGTGAGAATGATTGTTTCGATGTACTATTCGAGTCGTGACATTTTACTGTTAGCCTCGAGGGACAATTTATTTTCTCGTTTCTGACGCTCGGAAGTGTATTATGACAGCATTATTTAGGTAGGAAATTTCTTGAATTTGTTGTGAGGTGTATCAAATCCTCGGAGTTGGTTGGAAGCTACTGGATGAACAAACATACGTAAAAAGTTTTTTACGAAGCTTCCGAGCAGTCGGTATTTTTAGTTTTAGGTTCTAGTAGAATCAGGTACTTACTCTTATAAGGCTTTGAACCATTTCAACAGTTGCTGCAGAAACTAAAGATCATGTGTCAAAATGAGAGGAGACTGTCCTCCGAGGCGTTCTTCATCAATGTGTGAGTGTTCCCAGTGACACAGAGATGCATTTACATCTCTCTCTAAATATAGAATAACTGAACCAAGGATATACACTTGTGTGTTTCTCTCTCAATCTTTCGTACAGTCACTGACATGGCTATCACTGTGTGTTCACCATCGAAGGATATTAATATTGAATCATTGAATCATTTCACAAAAAAAATCAATGTTGCGCCTCTCTCTCGCGTCTACAGCACCGGTGGGGACCGCACTCTACTCCACGCCGCTGCTTCCTATCATGACCTGTCTTCTTTTAACAAATTTTCTGACGTACTCGGCTCAATAAAGATAAATCTTTAAACTTGTTTCGATAAAAGTTTATGTTGTAAAATAAATTTGTTACTGTTGGCCCTCATACGTTATTCCGTGCTCTAGTTGACATGAAATTAAATGAAAAGTTGTTTTATTTTCTTGTTTTTCTAGTGAAATTTTAAATTTAACCTCAACTGTCTAAATGTTCCCTTTCAAGAATTTTTTTTGCAATATTCTATGCTGTTTGCTGAACAAATTGAACTTTTTTATTATTTTTTGAGATAGAGCAGAATCTCTTGGGCTTAAAACAGTGCAAGGTAGATGATAAGAATCGCACTTCAGACACAAAACATGGCAGACATAGATCACAATTCGCTTTTTGACATGAGATAAAACGAGATGTAAGGAATAAATCTTTTCTAAGACACGAAGCAGAAAATATATAAATCTTAATCTGCTCCGTTGACTTGACACAAATGAAGACTTGAGGCAGAAATTTCTTCGTAGACATGCCGCAAGAAAGTCGTAACTCCAGGGCTGTTTTGCAGACATGAGACAAAATGAGACAAGAGGCAGAAGTCTCACGCCTGCGGTACTTTTACAGGTGTTACTTCCACCACAAGATGTCTCCCAGCCTCGGTGGAGGCCGCGCTTTGCGCCTGACAGCAGATGCCGTCCGCTCCTCCGTCCCCTGACACGACTCTGGCCACAGCTCAACGCTCTCAACATCCCAGCCAATCTTCCCTCATATGAGAGAGAAGTTACCTGAATGGGTTTGATCAATACATCAATATCATCGTCTTGCAAAACTTGCTGGCAAACGTTATTGCTGCAGTCCACACCGTATCTGCAGAGAGACGGCAACACATATCGAAACTTATTTATTCCCTCTGAAGATTGAATTTTGGTATTTATACTATTTGAAACTGTGAATTTTAGATAGGTTATTCACTTCAGTGATGAATTTGAACTAATGCCATGAAATTAGATATTTTGTTTGAAGCGTTTACATCAGAACATCTCATTTTTACCTGGTAAAACACCAGCACACAAAACACCAGTTATCTTGTTAACACCAGTAATGAATAAGAATTTTTTAACTACTAACAGGATGGGTTTTCACTCGAATCCTCCAATAAGGAATCAATATAGCATTTTAATTAAGAGTCCTGCGACCCAAACACGTCCCACCCTAGGAACTCCTTATTCAGGAGGGCCGCATTGTAAGAAAGAAAGAAAAGAAAAAACATTTATTTTCAATAAAGTACAAACATGAAACGTCGATACATTGGATTTTAAAACACCTTAACCTAAAGGCATCCTTAATTGACAATGACACATTGGTATTGGGATACCCGTGTAAAATGTTGAATCAAGAAATGATTGACAGAAAAGCACATAAAAAATGAGTTCCTTAGCTCTGCCTAATCTGATTTTGACAGTGCATTTGAATATAAGTTACTAAGAGAACACAATACTCGTAACGCTTAGTTGAAAAATGTTTTCGTTT
>JACJUY010010249.1:14386-30873 GCA_014220935.1 Platorchestia sp. MABIK
TTAATTACCGGCCGAGGCTGAGAACAATGCCGAAGACAAATCAAGGGTAAAGATAAGATCTTTGCCAAATACCAATCGAGAGCAAAAATTAAGAACACTGCAGAAAACAAATTTTTGGGGTTCAAGTCGCTTGTTCAATATGAGGGCTAACCTAATTACATTTGCTGCATTTCTGAAACCTCCTCTAGAGTTCCAGCCACCCCTTACACCTCCAAACGACTCGGGATGTTACACGTATTCCATTTTCAGAATTTAATAATATAAACAAAAAATTAGTCCGGTTCACGTATAAATAATTGAGTACTCCGAGTTTCTTACATATTAGTCACATCCATTAAATTTAGAACCTTCTCCGGATCAATTAGGAATAGAAGATAGTGCACTCCCCTGGGTTGCACGACTCAAGCCCTAAGAAGAAGCAGGTAGGACAAACAGGCTCCTTGAGGTGTCGACCACAGTGCCGCCTACAAAGAACAGACCAATGAGACACTGAAAACTAAACGGGAACTAAATCTTATTTCATATTATTAAACAGAATGATCAATGCACTACGAACTTTTGGGTCAGAGGACCCCAATTAGAGAGTAATGATAATAGGAACAGATACTAGGAAGTCACATGGCGAGAGTAGAAAGAAGTAGGATTTTAGTGTCAGTAATACGGAATGTTTACATTGGGAATCCCTGACACAAATCAAGAGAACGGCTAAGGTCATTGCCGAAGACAAATCAATAGTAAAGCCAAGGTCATTACCGAAGACAGATTAAGAGTAAAGTTAAGGTCGTTGCCGAAGACAAATCAAGAGTAAAGCTAAGGTTATTACCGAAGACAAATTAAGAGTAAAGTTAAGGTCGTTACCGAAGACAAATCAAGAGTAAGGACGAAGACATTACCGAAGACAAATCAAGAGTAAGGACGAAGACATTACCGAAGACAAATCAATAGTAAGGACGTTGACATTGCCGAAGACAAATCAATAGGAAGGACGAAGACATTACCGAAGAGAAATCAAGAGTAAAGCTAAAGTCATTGCCGATGACAAATCAAAGGCAAGACTAAGGTCATTCCCGATGATAAATCAAGGGCAAGACTAAGGCTATCGGTGAGAAAAGTCTGAGGACAGATTGGAGAACCTTGGCCTTGGCTGTTGACGAGCGGCCTTAGAAAAAGCGTTCGTGTGCTCATCGAATTAATTCCACATAGGGGAACGACTTGAAGAATTACCAAAAAACATCAAGCCCTTGCTTTTGTTGTTTTCCAAACGCCGTGTCCAACTAAACCAAACAGAAACGTTAACGCTGCGAAAACCCTGTTGCCGAAAACACGGAATAGCCTCTGCTTGAAAAATATGGAGTTATAATCCGGCTCTCTCTTCCCCTTATTTGTGCGCCGGAGTCACTCAGCATCATTTTTGGCTTCCAGTCTGATGACAAGCGGAGGCGGCGGCGGCGCTTCAAATGCAAATGAAAGCCTCGAGAGCTGCAGGCAAAATTAAAAGTTCCCCAAAGTTTCCTTTGGTGGCATAAATGCATAATTAAATACAGGCCCAACTTCCTGCCAAAACTCTATGGTTTTCCGCATTGAAATTCATCTCATTATTGAGCTCAGGCTTCTGCCATTTTACGGCCGATCTCTTTGAGCTCTTAGCGGCTTAAACCGGAGTTGCCCCTCGCTCTCTATATCGGGCGGTCGCAGGACGGTACCACTGGCCGTTGAAATTTGTTGCAGGTCCAAAGTTATCCGTTAAATCTTCAAATCTAACCTGTGGTGACAGCTAAAGTTTGTTTTTGGTCCAAGGTTATCCGTTAAATCTTCGAATCTAAGCATTGGTGGGTGACAGCTAAAATTTGTTAGATGTTCAAAATTATCCTTTAGATCTTCGAATCTAAGCTCAGGTGATCTGTAAAACTGGTTTTAGGTCCAAAGTTATCCGTTAAATCCATATATCTTGGCTCTTGTAACCGCTAAAGTTTATTATATGTTGAAAATTATCTGTTAAATCTCCAAACTCTAGCTCTAATGACCGTCAAATCTTGTTGCAGGTCGAAAATTATTCATGAAATCTTCCAATCATAGCAATGTTGACTGCTAATATTGATTACAAGTCGAAAATTAGTCGTTAGATCTCTAAATCAAAGCTTTGGTGACCCACAAAACCAGCTCTATCAGCGAAATTAATTATTGAATCTATAACTGCATGTACAATTGACCACCATAACTTGCTGTTTTTTGGAAATTGGCTTATATCAGTTAATTTTAGCTTATTGACCTCCAAAGTAGTCCACGATAGAAATCAGCCTCAAATCAGCCTACTCGCTGCTCTACCAGGGGAAAATAAACTTAACTGCGTTTTTCACTGTCTTCTACACATGAGAAGGGTAAAACGCCTGCAAGCATTTCTAAAAGACTGGAATCAATGATGGTGTGGCGTAACCTTAAATTCTCATATCAGGGAATGTGTCTGTAACATTTTGTATAACTTCGCTTGTGCATCCAATGTTGAAGTTTTATTAAGCATGCCATGCGTCTGTATCCCCTCACCACATTTTGGTTTTTGGTCAAACGAAATTTCTCAAAGAAACTTTGCAAAAGCGTACAAAGTGTGCAATATTGTGCAGCACCCACTTGTCTCTACAATCCAGTAAACATGGTTCGGCAACACCGAGGGCTTGAACCTTTTAAACAATTTATACAAACCCGCACTCTTGTGAGCCATCACGGTTTGAACGCCCTGCGTTCTGGTGGGAGCTGAATACCCTGCGTTCTGGTGGGAGCTGAACGCCCTGCGTTCTGGTGGGAGCTGAACGCCCTGCGTTCTGGTGGGAGCTGAATACCCTGCGTTCTGGTGGGAGCTGAACGCCCTGCGTTCTGGTGGGAGCTGAACGCCCTGCGTTCTGGTGGGAGCTGAACACCCTGCGTTCTGGTGGGAGCTGAACGCCCTGCCTGCGTTCTGGTGGGAGCTGAACGCCCTGCGTTCTGGTGGGAGCTGAACGCCCTGCGTTCTTAACGTATTTAATGCCTCTTTACACCATCGAGCTTTTGAACCATGTTATTATGTACCTTTTATTTTCAAACTTTTCAACTTGGAATATTATTCGTGTTCTTCGCGTGTTAAAATACGAAGATAATCACTAATCATTTACGAAAGATTTAAGCGATTGATTGTTAATAATCATTTCTCCAATGCTCTGATTGATAAAATTATTTGCATATTTATGAACCGAAATTTGAACTGCGACCATAACCCGGGTCTTTATATGCGGCTTATAAATATATTTTAAAAAATATTAAGCATAATAATAATTACAAAATTGATCAACGTGTCTGTAAGAATATTTTCAAAACTTTCGTGGGACCCGTAGATCCAGATATGGTAATTTAAGTTTGTGTGTATTACAAAAATCACAAAATTAGTGATCACTTAATAAGAAATAATATTTCCAGGTCCAGGGACAGTCATTTAGACAGTCAATGTGAAATATCAGCTCAAGTGTGACAGGAGAGAACTGGGCTGTTTGGGTACTGGGACACCCGAAGTATTTGGGTGAGTTCTATTTGAGTGAGTGTATTATTTGAGAGTGTATTATTTGAGTGAGTGTATTATTTGAGTTGGTGTATTATTTGAGTGAGTGTATTATTTGATTGTATTATTTGGGTGAGTGCATTATTTGAGTGTATTATATGAGTGAGTGTTTAATTTGAGTGAGTGTATTATTTGAGTGAGTGTGTTATTTGAGTGTATTATTTGAGTGGGTGTATTATTTGAGTGAGTGTATTATTTGAGTGTATTATTTGGGTGAGTGTATTATTTGAATGTATTATTTGAGTGTAATATTTGAGTGTATTATTTGAGTGTATTATTAGAGTGAGTGTATTATTTGAGTGTATTATTTGAGTGTATTATTTGACTGTATCATTTGAGTGTATTATTTGAGTGAGTGTATTATTTGAGTGTATTATTTGAGTGTATTTTTTTAGTGTATTATTTGAGTGTATTATTTGAGTGTATTATTTGAGTGTGTGTATTATTTGAGTGAGTTTATTATTTGAGTGTATTATTTGAGTGTATTATTTGAGTGTATTATTTGAGTGTATTATTTGAGTGGGTGTATTATTTGAGTGGGTGTATTATTTGAGTGGGTGCATTACTTGAGTGGGGGCGTTATTTGAGTGAGTGTATTATTTGAGTGGGTGTATTATTTGAGTGAGTGTATTATTTGAGTGGGTGTATTATTTGAGTGAGTGTATTATTTTAGTGAGTGTATTATTTGAGTGAGTGTATTATTTGAGTGGGTGTATTATATGAGTGGGTGTATTATTTGAGTGGGTGTATTATTTGAGTGAATGTATTTTTTGAGTGAGTGTATTATTTGAGTGAGTGTATTATTTGCGTGAGTGTATTATATGAGTGAGTGTATTATTTGAGTTGGTGTATTATATGAGTGAGTGTATTATTTGAGTGAGTGTATTATATGAGTGAGTGTATTATATGAGTGAGTGTATTATTTGAGTGAGTGTATTATTTGAATGAGTGTATTATTTGAATGAGTGTATTATTTGAATGAGTGTATTATTTGACTGAGTGTATTATTTGACTGAGTGTATTATTTGAATGAGTTTATTATTTGAATGAGTGTATTATTTGAGTGAGTGTGTTATTTGAGTGAGTGTGTTATTTGAGTGAGTGTATTATTTGAGTGTATAATTTTAGTGTATTATTTGAGTGTAATATTTGAGTGTATTATTTGAGTGTATTATTTGAGTGTAATATTTGAGTGTATTATTTGAGTGAGTGTATTATTTGAGGGAGTGTATTATTTGAGGGAGTGTATTATTTGAGGGAGTGTATTATTTGAGTGAGTGTATTATTTGAGAGAGTGTATTATTTGAGTGTATTATTTGAGTGTATTATTTGAGTGTTTTATTTGAGTGTATTATTTGAGTGTATTATTTGAGTGTATTATTTGAGTGAGTGTATTATTTGAGTAAGTGTATTATTTGAGTGAGTGTATTATTTGAGTGAGTATTATTTGAGTGAGTGTATTATTTGAGTGAGTGTATTATTTTAGTTGGTGTATTATTTGAGTGTATTATTTGAGTGTATTATTTGAGTGTATTATTTGAGTGGGTGTATTATTTGAGTGGGTGTATGATTTGAGTGGGTGTATTATTTGAGTGGGTGTATTATTTGAGTGGGTGTATTATTTGAGTGGGTGTATTATTTGAGTGAGTGTATTATTTGAGTGAGTGTATTATATGAGAGAGTGTATTATTTGAGAGAGTGTATTATGTGAGAGAGTGTATTATGTGAGTGAGTGTATTATGTGAGTGAGTGTATTATGTGAGTGAGTGTATTATGTGAGTGAGTGTATTATGTGAGTGAGTGTATTATGTGAGTGAGTGTATTATGTGAGTGAGTATATTATTTGAGTGAGTATATTATTTGAGTGAGTATATTATTTGAGTGAGTATATTATTTGAGTGAGTATATTATTTGCGTATATTATTTGCGTATATTATTTGCGTATATTATTTGCGTATATTTTTTGAGTGTATTATTTGAGTGAGTATATTATTTGAGTGTATTATTTGAGTGAGTATATTATTTGAGTATTATTTGAGTGAGTGTATTATTTGAGTGTATTATTTGAGTGAGTGTATTATGTGGGTGGGTACAATATTTTGGGATATCCTGTACATTGTTATAAAATATCTCCATGAATCCATCCAAATTGCACATGCCTCATTTTACAGCGCGTAGAGAATTTCGTAAACAAATCTAAATTTGCACACAATTGCAGTTTTTTCGTAAAATATTAATTTCAGAAATTAGAATAATAAACGGGAAGGTGTTCCTTGCCTAGATGTGTACAAAATAAACGGTCGATTGTGATGTTACAGCATAGCTTTAGCATGAAAAATTAGCCAAGTGTTCAGTTCCGTGAGTAGTTCTCATTTCTTTAGACTGGAGTCATCATGTAAACCATTCATCTGAGAGCATCTGCTTCATCATTTAAAGTTTACACGCCGGAAGTTTTGTCAAAATATATCGGGGACAAATGTTTTCTGCCAAGTATCAAATATCTCCGTCACCAAGTATCAAATATTTTTCACGATATATCAAATATTCTTCACGAAATATCAAAAATTCTTCACAAAACATCAAATATTCTTCACTAAATAACAAATAAACTTCTCCAAGTATCGAATATTCTCTGCCGAGCATCAAATATCCTTCACCAAGCATCAAATATTACTAACTAAGCCTTAAACATTTTCCACTTAGCCTTAAATATGCTCCACTAAGCCTTAAATATTACTCACTAAGCCTTAAATATTCTTCACTAAGCCTCAAATTTTCTCCACTAAGTATCAAATGCTATGCCTTGTTTTCAAGTCACCAATGCTCCAAGGAGTCAGCTGTTGCTGTTCATATTATTCACATTTTCTTTCAATTCTATTAGTCAAAATTCGACGCGCACATTTCCATTTCCAACCTTGCACAATACTTCTTTTGTTGAGCTTCAGCTCACGGTCACATCTCCTGTTTTTCACCCATTTTTAATAATGGAAAAATTTGAAAAATAATTTCTTCGTGGCTCTCATTGATTGCTCACAAAAAACAGTTCAAGAAATATTTAGATTGTCATTTGCGCGTTAATTACGACGTCGTTTTTTGCTAGTTTGCTTTGTTGAATTTTCTTTGCAAAATCTGTACTTTATTTCCCATTAATTTGTCATTTTATGACAACATCTGTAAAACTGAATGCATTATACCATTTGCATTCCTTTTAATCAATATTTCCGTCACATGACTCAGTATTTTTGTATAATTTAACGATTTTTTAATCTAGCCTGTTTCCACTTTTGTCTCTTTAACGTACATCATTGGGGTTTGCTATCCTGGGGTAAAATGGAAATCCTAGAATTAAGGGATTTCAGGAAGACAATCCCAGAAATTCCCGGGATCTCGTTTTTTATATTTTACATTTATGCCATTGCTATTTGTTGCCCATGCCCATTACGGTATTTGGCGATTTAGGGAGCGAAAAACCTTTATCTAAGAAGGATTCCCTAATGAATTCACTCTTTGTAACTGTATTTACTGACACGCCTTCAACTGCTACAAGCTTGGTCACTTGTTTTTCCGGAGTACTTTGATGCACCTTTAAGAAACTCGTTATTTTTGTTTGTTTAGTTTTAGCGCTTTCACTACTGCTGTTCCTTTCATGAGGGCGCTTTGTTCCAAGACGAATTCTTTTTTCTCAGCTACTAGTTGACGCAACTGGGTTTACAGTTTCAGGCTACACTTAGTTGTGTTCATTCTTTAGGTGACGTAACAAACCACTGGTAGACCATCCTATGCAAAGCAAAACTCTTGCCGCACTTTATACACTTCGCAATTTCTCCAGTTTCATCTTTAGCATAGTATCGCCACACAAAGGCTTTGGTTTCTACAACATCGGTCGTTGCCATCGTATCAATTACAGTCTATTCTTTATTACCTGCTAAACCAAACCACAAAATATATTCTGAAGAAATAGTTGAACTTTATCATGAGATAGTGTAGACTACACTGTGTAATGATGTAAATTGCAATACTATTAAAACACTGAAGTCCTATCTTGACCTCTCTAAGTGATTAATCATATTAAACAACATGATTTTTAAGTCATTTTCTCACTAAAATCTTGAAATATGTAGACTATTTAGAATCCCGGGAATTCCCGGGAGAAAGGAATCCCCGGGCCGGGAAATTTAAGCCCCAAATCATCCTGGATCCCGGGATGCAAACCCTATACGTCATTCATTTTCCGATGTTCAACGCCCGGTCGTCAATGAAATGGAACTAGGTTCCTGTATGGATTAAATACACTATTCATCATTTAATCTACAATGTTGATAAGTGCAAAATACTTTACTTTTTCTGCAAATTTTTCTATTTTCACTTCATTTGCCAGCAATAATTAAAAATAACACATCTATTTTCACCGTTATTCAGTTTTTTTCCGAAACTCGAATAACTTGACTAATATTCATGTAAATTATTGCGTGCAATATCCTGAAAATAAAAAACCTGGATCTTAACCCCACCAGACCTAAGGCCCTGAACCTAACCCTCAACCCTACCATACCTGAGGCCCTGAATCTAACCCTCAACCCAACCTGGCCTGAGGCCCTGAACCTAACCCTCAACCCTACCAGACCTGAGGCCCTGAACCTAACGCTGAACCCTACCAGACCGGAGGCCCTGAACCTGACGCTGAACCCTACCAGACCGGAGGCCCTGAACCTAACCCTCAACCCTACCAGACCTGAGGCCCTGAACCTAACCCTCAACCCAACTAGACCTGAGGCCCTAAACCTAACCCTCAACCCAACCAGACCTGAGGCCCTGAACCTAACCCTCAACCCTACCAGACCTGAGGCCCTGAACCTAACCCTCAACCCTACCAGACCTGAGGCCCTGAGCCTAACCCTCAACCCTACCAGACCTGAGGCCCTGAACCTAACCCTCAACCCAACCAGACATGAGGCCCTGAACCTAACCGTTGATCGTTAAGACCAAGTCAATTCCAACCAGCAGGCAGACATTTGCAATGGTTAGCCATGAGATGTGACAACTATGGGTTGGGTATTCCTGTTTGTGACGCCTTCTTTCAAGCACTAAGCAAAGTACCAGATTCGGAAATTACCATATAATCAACAGAGCAGTTCGCGTTGGGTAAAAGTTGTTCAAGATGAATTTAAATAATTATTAGCATCTTCTTACAACCTGTTGAAACTGATCATGTTAATTACATGTTTCTAAAACATTTCATGCCTGTTTTTGAACTTTTCTACGTCGCATATCTATTCGCGGTTCTGTATAAATTTTATTTTGATTAAGTTTTATTTCGATTTAATTTAATTTTGATAGAATTTATTTTTTATATTCGTTTTTGAGCAGTCTTGCGCAAAATCATACAAGTGAAGCCAGAAGTCATTTCTATCAAGCCTTCCAATGTGATCATACTGGCTTCAATAATTTCCAATCATCACTCTAATTGAACAAAGGCGAAAGCTTCTTTTCTCATAAACTTCCTCTTGCTTTAATAGTTTTTAGGGTACAGTTCATAACATGTAGTCATTTAGCATTGGAAGGAATTTTCATTAATTTAACTAACTCGATTTTCATTGATGATTTTTTCAATATTCTTCGCTTCCTGCAATACCATTGACGAATCTTCGCTGTTCAATATCTAATGACAACTACACACATCCCCGACTCGAAATTTGCTATCGAAAACGAGCCCGGGACAAAATCGGCTTGAATTTTCATCAGATAAAATTCGTGCCTTGCCGCAAGCTGCCGATACAATTTGCATCTAATTAACTTCTTGAAAGCTCGAGTCAATAATTGATTCCTCGACAGCGACGGATTTTTGCCAAAGTCATCTGGATGTGACGGACGATATTTTGCGGTTGAACGCTTCAGTTTTTGGTCAAAATTTAATTAAAGAAAAGAAGATCAAATTCATCGGCTGTGGATATTTTTGCCCAGAATTTATGCAAAAATATAATTTTTCAATGACATTCCTCATCTCCTCGGAGCTTCAACAATAGATGCGTCTGTTCAATGAAAGCCTTCTCGATAATTGGCACGGGAGAAATGAAAATTGTCGAATTTTAAGATCGGGATTGAAAACTTCCCGAAATGACATTGGCTGTTTTCTAACACGTCACTATGAAATTTTCATTTGCATGGCTCAGATGTAAGCTTTTCTAATAATACGTGAAATGCATGTAATATTCTTCCATATTATTCTTTTGAACTTAAACTGTGTATATATCTTACTGCATGTAAACTGATGCTTAGCGTGTGGTTGTCAAGCTTTAGCGTACGGTCGTCAGGTTGTAGCGTGCGCTTGTCAGGTATAGCGTGCAGTTGCCAAATTATAACGTACGGTTGCCAGATAATAGAGTGTAGCTGTCAGGTTAAAGCATAAGGTTGCCAAGTTATAGCACAAGGTTGCCAGGTTATAGCGTAAGGTTGCCAGGTTATAGCGTAAGGTTGCCAGGTTATAGCGTACGGTTACTAGGTTATAGCGTGCGGTTGCCAGGTTTTAGCATTTAATTTCCATGTTATAGCATACGGTTGCCAGAGGACACCATCCCATCGCTAGATGATGCCACGCAGTTGCCAGATGACTGACAGTTAACACCAATCGTCTTATCTATTTTGCTGAGCGGCATAAACTTAGAACGTCTATGTTTAGACGTGAATTACGTTGAGAATTATTTGGACATTAATTTGCTCTTACTCTAATGACGTTGGAATTTCGTTAACACAAACGTTCATTGCACCCTAGGAGATTCTGCCACGATGCGAAAGCGTACAATAAGTTGATAGTGAACTGATTCAGCAATGGTTTTTAACGTACTTTCTGAAATTAGACATTATCTCAATTGGTTTTTGGATGTTGACTTGTTGTGATACGAGTGAACCGTGATTTCTTTTCAATTTATGCTCTTTATTCACTCTTATTACACCAAATATTAGATTCAGTCAACGACATGATTCTCAATTCTATCGTCACACTACAACTCTACTTATTTTCTCGCTCAAAAAGATCCATTTTTTTAATCCAGTTTAGATTCAGCATTAATCCACACAGTAACTTGAAAACTCGCAGCCCTGAAAATGGAGTCTGTTCTAAAAATAGCTGCCAAGTGTTCCACTTGCCCTCCATAACGTCAATTAACCGTGCCTTTTACACAAAAACTTCGTTCTGAAACAAGTCTGGACCCTCAGCCGAGGTAGGCACAATGGTATCTCCGCTGCCATCGCAATTGTGCTGTTCTGAGTCCTATGAAATTCCCTGCAAGTGCCTCGCCAGCGCCCGCTTCATTGTCTGCCGCCCTGAGAGGGCGCTGCTAAACCACGGAAAGGGCGCTGCCCTTATCCCTCCTGCCAGAGGGCACTGACCTTCTCTTCGGAAAGGGCACTGACCTTCTCTTCGTAGAGGGCACTGACCTTCTCTTCGAAGAGGGCACTGACCCTCTCTTCGTAGAGGGCACAGACCTTCTCTTCGTAGAGAGCACAGGCCTTCTCTTCGAAGAGGGCACTGACCCTCTCTTCGAAGAGGGTACTGACCCTCTCTTCGAAGAGGGTACTGACCCTCTCTTCGGAGAGGGAACTGACTCTCTCATCGGAGAGGGCACAGCCCTGACCTTATTCCTCATGCCACAGAGGGCACTGCCCTGATCCCTCCTCCTGCAGAGGGCACTGCATTGCCTTGTCTTGACTTGCACTACACTTCACTGCACTGCACTGCACAGCACTGCACAGCGTTGCACAGCACCTCAGGCAGCCACATCGCTGCGGCTACCTCAGCAGGTTTGGCTGCACTGGACACAACGTAATCTCTACCTTCACAACCTGAGGGTGCTCCAAATGTTCAGTCTAAAGGCAATGTAAGCGTTAAGGAGTCCTCTTTGAAACCTTTTAAGTACTTTAACAGTGAGTGCAACGTGACCCACCGGTGGTCATTGAGGGGATTTTCAAAATGCTGCTGACCGACCAGCAGTCACTGATTCAATTTTCATAAATACTTAGTGGAAACTAAATAAGGCACAATCAATTTAATTTTCGTTTTTTCGAAATAGATCTCTAAATGTAATTCCAATTTGAATTGGATATTGAACTTCAGTTAAAGCCGCCGCACTTAGCGTGTTAAATTAGCGAATTCAGTTACCTTCGCTCGGATCGTGGCAGCAATCAGATCTTTCCATCAATTTTGTACGAGTTATGTTGGTATGATTTTTTTTAAAGCAAGGAATCAACGTTCCGCAAGAGATGATTTATTGCTAGAGTTACGAGGTTTGCATTGGAGCATGAAAGCTATTGTCATTCGTTCTGGATCATTGAAATAAAGAACATTTTCGGTTTGTAACTTTTCCATTTTGTAATTTGATAATTCCAAGGCGTTCTTCTGGCAGTACTGTAACTATTTTAATGTCTATAAGTAAATAAATTCAAGATATGTGATATGTGGTGACGTAGTTATTTCAAATTGAGTTCTTTAAATTAACTCTTACTCTGATAACTTTCAAACCTAAAATGTGTCAGAACGTTAATGATTGTTATTCCATCTTTCCGCTTCTTGTGTGTGAGATTCAAGCTAATTTAATGGAATATCGGATTCAAACAAGCCAAATTTTTCGAGGAAATTTTTCTTTTACAAACGATATGACAATTCAACGATATTTTTCACGAGTGATCTTATATTGTTGGCAATATTATCCAGTCTGAGCAAAGTTCTACTGAATTTCACGACAGCGAGGATCATATTCCTTTTTTGAACGTTCCCTAACTAGTCAGTCAACATGATCTCCAGCGGCGAAAAAAGTTTCATTTTGCGGAAATTGACCTGCCTGCACAGTAACCTATTCCAAGCTTCAAATCTGATATATTGTGAAGGGTTGGTCGTGAAAATATGTTCTACACTGCAATTATATTTCTCTGTAACTCCTAGCGCTCACCATCTCGCCAGAAGTTACAAGTGCTCAATCTTTAATGCTTCGTGTGAAGGGTTCGAACCCCTGCAGTGCGAGCCCAGAGTTTCTTCCTTTTATGAAAAGGAGGAAAACAAGTCACTGTTCCTCAAAGTGTTCGAAAAAAGTGTTGGTACCAATCTAAATGATGATTTGTACGTACTGTTTTGTTTTGTTTTAAATCGTTTTGTTTACTAGATTGGAATACAACTTTTTTTTAAGTTTGAAACTTGCAATAGTTTAATGACTTATGAAGCGCTGGTTAGACCGCAATTAAAAATAGAAAAGAGATCGAGATGAAGCTACTTCTCTTGAATTCCTTACATGCGAAATTTGATTGGCTTCTCGAATATTTTTAATTTCATTTGAGTTCGACTTATTTATCTATTTTTTAGGCTAAGAACTGAATCGTCATCCCAGAAGCTGAATATATATATATGCCAATGTCTGATTCAGGTTCAACGACATGTGACGCTGACCCTCGCTAAAGATGGCTATGAAATACTAATACCTCAAAAATAATTCAGCCAGACCGATTTTTCCAGGCAGATTTGAGACTTGGAACCAAGCCCTGAAATCCGTTGTTTGTCTCGCAAATCCTGCGTCTCACTCAACACAAAATTTCTGTCTTGGGATCTCGAGGTGCTCAATGCCCGATCTGCTGCAAATGCCTAAATTAGTGCCAGATTTTGGCGAGGTCGGAGATCATAACAAGGAGCAAGAGCGGGAGACTGCTTTTCTTGACTGGAAGAGCAAAAATCACGCAGAATTGTGTTGCGCCTCACCCAGAGAGGCGTTGTGCCTCACCCAGATAGGCTTTGCGCCTCACCCAGAGAGGCGTTGTGCCTCACCCAGATAGGCGTTGTGCCTCACCCAAGTAGGCGTTGCGCCTCACCCAGAGAGGCGTTGTGCCTCACCCAGAGAGGCGTTGTGCCTCACCCAGATGGGCGTTGGGCCTCACCCAGATAGGCGTTGTGTCTCACCCAGATAGGCGTTGTGTCTCACCCAGATAGGCGTTGTGCCTCACCCAGAGAGGCGTTGTGCCTCACCCAGAGAGGCGTTGTGCCTCACCCAGAGAGGCGTTGTGCCTCACCCAGAGAGGCGTTGTGCCTCACCCAGAGAGGCATTGTGCCTCACTCAGAAAACATGAGCGCCGTGCAGCTGACAACAAGAGCGCCGTGCAGCTGACAACAAGAGCGCCGTGCAGCTGACAACAAGAGCGCCGTGCAGCTGACAACAAGAGCGCCGTGCAGCTGACAACAAGAGCGTCGTGCAGCTGACAACAAGAGCGTCGTGCAGCTGATAACACAAGCGTCGTGCAGCTGACAACAAGAGCGTCGTGCAGCTGACAACAAGAGCGTCGTGCAGCTGACAACTAGAGCGTCGTGCAGCTGATAACAAAAGCGTCGTGCAGCTGATAACAAGAGCGTCATGCAGTTGATAACAAGAGCATCGTGCAGCTGACAACAAGAGCGTCGTGCAGCTGACAACAAGAGCGTCGTGCAGCTGACAACACGAGCGAAGCGCAGCTGAAAACAAGAACACCGTGCATCTCCCCAAGAAACCCTTTTCGGTGACGTTTATTCTGGACTGCTGGAGTGCGAGGTTGGCTCCTGTGAAGGACACTCGAGATTTGAAGACAGCTGCCCTGCTCCTGTGACGTGTGGCTTTGTTTGAAGCGAGAGTTCTAAATAAAATGAGGTTTTCTCTCCTCTGCTGCGCCCAACTTGATGGGTTACCTTGTTTATAAAGCTTGAATCCTAAATAAAATGAGTTTTCCGTTCCTTTGCTGCTGATTGGTTACGCTATTTATAAAGCCATAATTCCAAATAAAATGAGGTTTTCGTGCCTCTGCTGCTCCCCCCAGCTTGATGGGGTGCCTTATTTAGAAAGCTAGAATCCTAAATAAAATGAGGTTTTCGTCACTCTGCTGCTCCCAGCTTCATGGGTCGCCTTGTTTATAAAGTTTGGACCCTAAATAAAATGAGGTTTTCGTCCCTCTGCTGCTCAGAGCTTGATGGCCTGCCTTGTTTATAAAGCGAGAAGCACTCGAGGAAGAGGATTTCCTCGGTTGTTCCGAGGTCAAAAGTTATTCCGAGGGTCGTAGATGCGTTAGTTTACAGCACGTCTCTTGGAGGAACGGGCGACGGCAAAGTGTTGTGGTCTGACCCTGGCAGCTGGAGTTATACATCGTACGTCACCTCAGGGGATATAACTAGTGTAGCTACGAGAATTGGCACTCCCAAGAGGTAATGTGAGGTCCCGATCTGAAGCCTAAGTAGGCTTCTTTTTTATTGAGTAGAATAGGAAGATTGATTGAAAAGAATAGAAAGATTTGTTGAATATGTTATAATGGAACAGAATGGAGTAGAATAGAATGGAATGGAATAGAATGGAGTGGAATAGAATAGAGTGGAATAGAATAGAGTGGAATAGAATGGAATGGAATAGAACGGTATTCAAACGAATATAGAATTTAATGGAACTGAAGAGAATATAGAATTTAATATAATTTAGCACGTTCCCTGCGTCTAGGGACACATGTGTACCAACATGTAAATTACCCATTTACGTGACGGTATTAATGCGCGACGTTTTATGTTTCACGACACTTTTAAAAATAATTTTTATCATACGGGGTGAAATGATATCATGCAATTCTATTTTTCATATTCATTAGGAAGGCTTGAAATTATTGAAGCTGGAAAATCGATTTCCCTATTCTGCTACTTAGAACCTAACCAAACCAACCGTTAACAGCCGCGGAAACGCGGGGAACGTGTTAAGAGAATATAGAATTTAAAGGAACTCAAGGGAATGTAGAATTTAATGGAATTTAAAGGAAGTCAAGAGAATGTAGAATTCAAATGAACTTAAAAGAATATAGCATTTAATGGAATGTAAGAGGGTATAGAATTTAATGGAATTTAAAAGGAAATAGAATTTAATGGAATTTAAGACAATATAGAATTTAATGGAATTAATGAGAGTATAGAATTTAATGGAATTTAAGCGAATATAGAACATAGAATTCAATGCAATTCAAGAGAATATAGATTTCACCGAATGAAATTAAATTGTATTGAAATGGAATGGACAGTACGCTCACACACACACGCACACACGCACCAACAACCACACGGCGCTGTCACTGCTAATTCAGGAGCACGCGGAGTCACGTAAGCAATCTGCCGTCACGCACGCAGCACAGAGCTCTGCCGCTCCCGCAACGGCAGAAAGTGTGAGCTCGCTTTGCGGAGGTGACTGGGGGGACTGTGGCGATGTGGTCTTGGTGTTGTGTTTGGGGGAGTGGGACTATAGGGACCGTAATGTAGGATGTAGGAATTTGACCCCTGACATGAATGTAGGAATATGACAATAGAGACAATATAGGAATGTGATACATGATATATAGGAATATGAGACAGGATATGAGTAAAGCAATATGCTTAGAGGAATTTGGTAATTGAGACAATATAGTAATATGGCGCGAGATATGAATACGACAATAAAGAGAATATAGGAATGTGATACATGATATGATATAGGAATATGGCACGTGGTATGATGTAGGAATATCACAATAGAGACAATATCAGAATATGATACAAGATATGATAAAGGAATAAGACGCCTGATATAGAGATAATATAGGAATATGGCACGTGATATGAATGTACGAATATGACAATGGAGACAATATCGGAATTTGATACAAGATATAGGAATATGACGCCTGATATGAATATGGGAATATGCTTTGGAGGATATGACAATAGACAATATAGGAATATAGCACGTGATACGAATATTGGAACATGCTTCAGGGAAAATGATAATGAAGACAATGTAGTTTGGTGGTGTGTGTGGGAAGTGTTTGGTGGGGTGTGTGGGAAATGTTTGGTGGGGTGTGTGGGAAATGTTTTGGGGGGTGTGTGGGAAATGTTTGG
>JACJUY010010250.1:3898-28091 GCA_014220935.1 Platorchestia sp. MABIK
CTTTCTTGTGCCACACCTTCTACGCGCGGCACGCTCATTGGCTTAGGTTATGCGGCTGTTAGCTCAGGCCAACCCTCGTATTCCTTGTGCTTCCGAGGCTCGTTCTCACGCTCACGCGAGACAGGCTTAACGGTCGACATTCCAACGTCTATCGCAGCTTTCCGTGCTCTACCTCAAACTAGCCTAGCAACACATTGCATTATTATAAGGTATAAGATATTTCACTACAAACTATCAAAAAGACTAGCCTACATCTATAACTACGATTTCACCAACTTTGAGAAATTCAAACAAGGCTTAATGGAAACCATATAATTAAAAATGTTGAACCAGCCAATTGGATGAAAAGCCGTAACACCAATGCAAAAGCAATACTCCTAACTTTTAGAGGCTCAACCCCCCTGAGTATATCGAGATCCTTGGCCTAGACTGTAAAAGCAGGATATATGAATACTTCGACCGCCCTCTGATATGTAAAAAGTGTTTAGAATACAACCACACAGCCAAGAGATGTACCAGTGAAGAGTTCGTGTGCGGGAAATGCGCATCGAAAGGCCATGAAGCAGCTAATTGCACAGAAAACGACTTGACATGCCACCATTGCGGGAATAATCACAAAACTGGAGACCGAAAATGCCCAGAACAACGCAAGCAACAAGAAATAATTTCTATCCGTATTAAACAAAATTTTTCAAGAGAACAAGCCCTTACAATATACCGCAAACGATCCCCACAATTCGAGCAAAGCTACGCACTAATGACTAGTAATCAAACCAACGAAATACCTAAACTACCAGCACCCCAACTCCCCAAAGAGACTACCAAAAATCTAACGACCACCGAACAAATTTTGAAGACCCCATCCTGTAACAAATCAGATACGGCTACTCACACAATTGATGCACCAAAAACTAAACCACCGAAAAATTCACAACACGATCACGAAACATGCGACAAAGAAATACTCCGTATTAAATCCAACCCAACACAATCGCTGAAACCCACAATATCGAAACTACATCTGAAAGTTCCGAAAATGAGGAAGACGGCACAAGCGAATGCAATCCGATTATGAGACAAGAAGCCAGACGAATATTTAACGAATTCAAACCATCAAAACAGCGCCGACCCTCCAAAAGCCAAAACAGGAAGCAGTCAAGATCACGATCAAAATCACGGTCCCCTTCCCACAGGCACAACAGACACGATAAACGACAGACTTATTTGGACAGGGAGCAACCACACTACTCCCGCAATTCTAGGATTAGAGATAGATCACCCAAGAAGGAAATAACGAACAGTACGACCGGAAAAAAAACAAATATAACACCCCTCATGGCTAATATAGGAATCCTGCAGTGGAACTGCCAAGGTATTAGGGGAAAGAAAGATGAACTAATGGAAACAATAAACAACCACAAACCCAGTATAATTGCACAACAAGAAACCAAAGCATGGGATAACTGCCAGTTTAGGATCAATGGCTACAATAATGTTCTACGACACGGTCACTATAACAAAACCCCTAATGGAGGAGTAGGAATATTTGTCCAAAACTCGATACCTTTCTGTAACTGAATCTGCAGACCGACTAACAAAGCGTGGCCATTCAGGCAAACATAGGACAGCTGATAACCATTTGTAGCGCCTACATACCCGGCAGACAAGCCATCACAAATGAAAAATTTACCAACCGGATCCACCAACTACCGAGCCCATTCATCCTAACCGGCGACTTTAACGGCCACAGCACCATATGGGGCTGCAAAAACACATGATAGGGGCAAGCTAATAGAAACCATTATCGCAGATAATAACCTTTGACCATGAAATACCGGTTCATGCACTAGAATAGGATGCAATTCAGAATCAGCTATTGACCTGACAATTTGCTCACCTACATTGGCCGTACTACTCGATTGGGTAGCTTTCGACTCACCGGGTGGTAGTGATCATTGCCCAGTTTTGATCACCTACATTAACGAAAATTCCCCCAACCAACCCCCCTCAATTATCTGGAACTATTCGAAAGCTAACTGGGATCTATATTCTCATAATAAACCATGGAACGAGCCAATGTTGAACACAATGACTAACAACGAACAACTACTCAGACTTTTACCAGCGATTTCATTCAGCAGCTGAAAAAGCCATTCCGACCTACACACCTGGAAAATACTACCCCAAACCATGGTGGACAAAAGAACTCCAAGAGACAAAAGATCAAAAAGAAAAACTTTACAAGAAATATTGCCGCAACAAAAATCTTGCAAACTTAATTGATTGGAAACGAGCAAGAGCAAATCACAAGTACAAAATCCGAGCGAGCAAACAAGAAACCTGGAAGAAATTCATCAACTAACTTAATAAATACACCCCAATGGCCAAAATATACGAAACAATACGAAAAATAAAAGGTCGAACGCAAAGAAAAACTCATATGTTGATTGAAAATGAAATACACTACAGCACAATCCCTGACATTGTGAATAAACTTGCTGAAAATTTCAGCGAAGTATCAAGGGACCAAAGTTACTCCCCAAAATTTCAACAATTATAAACCACTAACGAAACGATACCAATCCAGTTTAGTTCGCCAAACTTGGAAATCTATAACCAAACCTTCCATATGCATGAATTTGAATCAGCCCTAAGAAAACGAAAAATACATCACCAGGAAATGACAAAATAACATACGACATGATCAAACACCTAAATATAACAGCTAAACAATACATCTTGAGCATTTTTATCAAATTTTGGACGACGGGCTACTTCCCACCACAATAGCAGCAGTCAATAATAATACCAATTCCAAAACCTGGAAAAGACCACAGTAAACCGAACAACTACAGACCGATCGCACTCACGAGCTGTCTGTGCAAACTAATGGAACGAATGGTCAATAATCGACTGATAGAATATTTTGATCTGCACAACATAATAAATAAAGCGCAGTGTGGATGCAGAAAGAAGCGTAGCACTACAGATCACTTGGTTAGACTAGACTCAACCGTAAGATTAGCCTTCGCAAACAGAGAACACTTCATTTCAGTGTTCTTTGATCTCGAAAAAGCATACGACAGAACATGGAGATATGGGATTATACGGGATTTATATGACGTTGGACTTAGGGGTAGATAACCAATTTTCGTCGCCAAATTCTTAGAACATAGAACACTAAGTGTCCGAATAGATAACTATAACTCAAACATCTACGAACAGCGAAACGGAGTCCCTCAAGGCAGTGTCCTCTCCGTTACATTATTTGCCCTCAAAATAAACGACAAATCTAAACAGATCCCACTGGACAACAAGTTCCATTACTCTCTATATGTTGACGACTTGCGAGTCGGATACCACCACCAAGACCTCCAGGTCATTCAAAACAAAATGCAATCCTATATTAATATTTTATATTTAAGTGGTCTCAAAATCATGGATTTAAATTCTCACCTAGCAAAAGCAAAGCAATACAATTTATTATCATACCCGGACTATTCCTCAGCCCAACACTCAAAATCAATAACGATAACATTCAATACACAAACTCACATAAATTCCTAGGCCTAATCTTCGATGAAAAATTGAGCTGGTATCAACACGTCACTGCTCTAAAGACAAAAGGAAATAATAGCCTTAACTTATTGAAGTCAATAACAGCACAGAGCTGGGGAGCTGACCAAACGACAGTTCTCAGAATCTATAGAAGCATGACAAGATCAATTCTTGACTACGGATCAATAATCTACAATTCTGCCAGTCAAACTTTGAAACCCCTCGAGTCAATTACGTGCGAAGCACTCCGAATCGCTACAGGAGCATTTAGATCCAGCCCAACAAATCTACACGTTATTTGCAATAAAATGCCAACCGATATCAGGCGAAATTATCTTTCACTCTGTTACTACTACAAAGTCCGCAGCCAGCACGGGAACCCCGCTTTTAGTTGCACGGTAACGCCTAGCAATCGGCTACTCTTTCAAAATAGGAGAATAACCCCAACCTTCGCCATCTAAATGCAAATACTGATAGAAAAATTGGGCCTGCGGAAAAATCGAGTTAAACCCGACTTTTCTTATCGTCTATTAAACATTGATATCCCTACATGGGCTTTAACGAAACCAACCATAAATACAGAACTAACCGAACTCCACAAAAATTAAACCCCCAAACACATAATCCGGCAAGAGCATAAAAGAATAGCAAAAGAACAATATGATGGATATGTGACCATATACACGGATGGCTCACGAGGGGAGAGTGGCACAGGAGCGGCGGCAGTATGTGACACTATTGTTCGCACTGCAACGCTTCCGAAAGAGGCCTCAATATATTCAGCCGAAATACACGCCATCCACTTGGCCCTTGGCATCATTAAAGACAAAAGAGATAAAAAGTTTGTAATTTACTGCGACTCCTTAAGTGTCGTTAACGGCCTAAATTACGAGACACACCACCCAGTACTACGCCGAATACAGCACGATTTACACGATGTGCAAAAAGGCGGCAAATCCATCAACATATGCTGGATCCCCTCCCATATCGGAATAGGCAATAACGATGCTGCAGATACTGCAGCCAAGAACGCTACTCGAAAACCCGAAGAATTTATTCTAATCTGCCACTCGGATTGGAAACCACTAATACGACAAAGCATGATTAACCAGTGGAAGACTAGGTGGGAAAATTGCAGAGATAAGTTAAGGGTAATACAACCATCACCAGGCACAGAATTAGACTTAGGTAAAATACCACGTAGAGAGGAGATAATAGTTAGCAGACTCAGAATAGGACATACATTCTTAACGCATGGCTACCTAATGAACAATGAGATACCCGATATCGCACCAGTGTGCGAGTTTTGCAATAACTCGATACTAACTGTCAAACATCTAATCATAGAATGTGAAAGTCTCGCAAATAGTAGGAATTGTATAAAGACTTGCCGAACGCTACTACGGCCTACCGTCGAGACGGGATTGGGACGCCAATTAGACGTCAAGGAATTAATGAACTATCTTCGTGTGATAGATGCTTACGACCTAATTTAAATGTCTCGGTAACTTTGTTTTGCAATTGACTTACCTTTAATGATAAGCTGTTAAATTGATCTTTTGGTCGCGGACGACATGCGTAGAGGGGACCAGCAAAGGACCCGCATCCGTGCTTTAATGTTGATTGTATCAACACCTCTCATTATAATTATTATTCTCAGACTCACTTCTTACAACTTGACACAATGCTTCAGTCGTAAGTTAGAATGCTTCACAATGCTTGGCTGACTGCAGTCGTTGAACTAAAATGATTGAGGAATTAAATATAAAAACTTCTTGACAGTTTCCCTGGCAGTATACTGTCTAAAAAATAGATAATTTTCTCACTCGCGCTGTCGTTCCTTCTTGAGAAATATTAACCCGTAAAAAAAGACCATTTAGCCCTTTTAAAAATATCTATCGTCGTTTATCATTTTCATACGTCATTTAGCCAAGGTCAACATTGATTTAGGTCACTTTTTAACAATTTTTTCCTGCTTATTTTTTCTGAAGAAATAAAACAGACTATATTACTTACAACCGACCCCTAAATTCAGTGATAATTTATGCAAGGTATACTAGCATCCCTTGCTTGTAACATACTCCGCGAGCATTGCACGTCGCAGCACTTCGGTTAAGTTCGACAATCCCCACTCGTCACGGTCGTCGAGCGTGCAGGACATAAAGCAGGTGTTATTGTCACGGCTATGCTACGCTCTAGCAATGTACATTTCGTTCTTAACGACCTAATATTAGCCGTCGTTTGAGCAAATCATCTTTAAATTCACCATATCAGGCCAATGGGGTCCGCGTGTCGACCTTGGTGTTCTTGAATTCTATGTAAGTTGTGCGCGCTTTATGACGTGCGGAGAGAATATTTGTTTACAAGTTTAAAAAAAATTTCCATCGATGTCTCATTGTTCTGTTTAATTTAACTCCTCTCAGATTTTAAACTTATGCAAATTTTCGTGTCATTTAACGATTTTTTTTCAAACAGGTTTTCTAATCATTGCTTTAAGGATTAGGGGAATCAGGGGAATGGATTAAGGTTTTAAGAAGAATGAGCGTACTCGAAATGTCCAGATCTTGACGCTTTTTTGAAAAATATCGTTGCTTTTTTGACCAATGTAGTCCGCCTAATATCTGATATTTTTCAACAGGTTCTCATACCCAAGCTTCAGACGTGCCTCCACCGTTGCCTGTAAAGACAAAGAATTTAAATCACAACAGACAATCAGTGAGTACCATAGTTGTGTTATCTTGGCCCCTCAGTGTGGTAGAACTTCTGCAGGCTATCGGTAAGGTGCAGTCGATTTTGATAGTTTATTTTCAGGATTTCTAATCTGTAAGTTTTTTGACGGGGGCGATGGTTAGCATCCATCGTTTTTACTATTTTGGGGGAAATCTAATGAAACGCAAAAATGCTGCAGTTCACAGATCATCAAGTGTAACTTGGTTGGGTAAGGGAGTGATAATTTGGAAGAGAAGCTTAGTTATGAGAGAATTAGTATCACTGTTGCTGATTAGTCATTTTGTATTATTTGTGGATTTTAAAATTTTAACGAACATGTGACAGAGATTAGATGCGGGCAACGGTGCTGTTGCGCTTCTTAGTGTCGGTGGCGTAATGCTGAGGTATTTGTTTGCGTCATGATGGATTAAATGAAGTGAAGATGAGGCTTTGTGTCGGGAGCATTCTTATATGCCAAAAGTCTCAAGTATGGCCTTTTTTAAATAAATTTGGCAAAACATATTGCTGCCTCTCGAGGGGTCAAATCCATGGTATCTAAGGGAGTTAGCACTCTCAGAAGAAAAGTGTGACGTTCTAAGCTTGATGTTCGTACGCTCTGTTGAAATAAAATAATTTTTCTTGGTTTGTCCTGTTACATACCATGTTTTTTTCCATTCAGTGTGAATTTTTTTGAGAACCCATGTTTTCCTATTTCAACTTCTATCTTGTTTCATTAGCTTCTCTCAATCCTGATGTTTCTGTGCGCAAGGAATTCAGTGTGGGACGCCTATTGATATGTTCCTCGTTCTCTTCATTCCATGCCGAATGGTCCCTTCTTCTTTCCTCTCTTGGGACCCCTCAGGATAGACGGTAGGTTTAGATTAGCTAGGTTTGTTTCTCCTTTGCCATGAGGGCTGGCGCTCCCAGGAGAGATACTGTTAAATTACTACAGCTATAGATCGGCCTTCGGTACTTCTATCGTTTGTAGCCACTTTGCTTTCTTCAGTTTTTATACTTTCTTCGCTTTCTCTTCTTTGTCTCTTCTTCTTCGTCCTTTCTAACTTGCTGTTTCTATGCAGAGGGTAGTTTATAGATTCTACATTTTCCTTAGTCGATTCTAAATCGTCCTTTGTTTTTCCTCTGTTAGGATATCTTTGCCATGAAGAGGGAGCCTTTAACTCTTTCGGTACGATAATTCAAATGGTTTGGGTAAAAACTTCCAGGGGAAAAAGTTGTCATTACCCTGAATTGTCAGTGAAATTGTCCTAGTGTGGGTGCTTTTAGCTTAAGCAAGGGCCTACTTCTTCATTTTAATTTTCAAAATTTTTGAATCATTGAAGATCTATGTTTGGCGACGGAAATTTTCGACGTTAATAATGAAGTTTTTGTATTTATAAGAAATTATTCATAAGTTTTTGCCCGAATTTATTAAAAAAACCAAGTCCAGAAAAAACTTGCTCAAGGTAAATGGAAAGGGTATTGAATGTGTTGCACGAACACTGTGGCATGAACTTAGAGGCTTCTGGAAATGTTTAAAAACTGGTTTAATGAATGCTTTTAATTTCCCTAATTTTGGTATTTACTCCAAAATATTCCCCCACTAATTGAATTACTTTAAAATTAGGTTAGATGCCCTAAACTGAGAGCATTAGCCACCTTGGCACTGGAGTAGCCGTCAGTACCGAAAGGGTTAACTAACAACTTAGCCATGCCTCCTCTCTTGGAAAAGCATTTGTTTTGAAAATATTATTGAGTTGATAAGTTGTTTGTATAAAATTTTTACGAGTGTGGTGCTACGAATGAATGATTTCATTGCCGGTGAGGATTTTAATATCTGCAGAACTGTTACCAATCCTAAATATATATTTAGCATTTTCAGTTAGTTAAAGTAGCTCACTACATTACGTGGTTTATGCCCAAACATTCTTGGTTTATGCCCAATAATGTTCTCGATCGTGTGTTGAAAGAACATTAACTTCGGCTTCAAGTGCTTTATGTATCCGAACGCTGTATTTTATTTACATTTTGCGAAGATAAAAAACTAGTTTCTCGCGATTGAACCTTGTACTACGTGTTCGTTAATGACTGTGGAGTTCTCCGCATAAAGGAACTGATGTAAAGTTTTACTCCACCTGGGTGAGAGTACTCTGCTGTATTTGCTTACATTGTAAATGCTTTAGCTCAAAAGTTTATTTTCTGATTGTCCCAGATACGAGTGAGCTTCCTTGACTCAGAAGAGCAGCCGCCTGAAAAACCTCCCCGACCGCAAGTGATGCTGAAGGGGGCAGGTGCAAACGACTCGAATGTCCTCAATAACAACGTCTACAACTCCACCTCCAGCGTTCATCAGTGATGTGCGCAATTTCTCGGAAGTGCTGCGGGCTCCTGCGACCTATTAATGAGGTACATTGAGTGCGCACCTACTTCACAGCAAGTCTGTGGAAGCATCAATACCGACACGTCCAGTCTCACTTACAGTTGTTAACTTGGTTCAACTACCGAGTAGTCCTTAAGGATAAAGTACTTACTCATAGCTTAGCTCGTTTGAATTAGAGCAGTGATCCGTGACAGGATGGTTGATTACGCAAACTGTGATTGATTTTAGTTAAGGTTCTTAATGTCGAATTTGATCTGCGTTCGAAGCATTTGACCTCTGTTGACAATTTGAGCGACGACTTTCATGTTCCTCAAATTTTACTCTGACGGCTTACAGAAATTTTGATGTCAGTTTTGGCACGAACTCGTATGCTCGTCAGGTGCTCGACACAATCGACGCAAAGCGTTGCGTTAGTTATTCAACGTAAGATCAGCGCGTGTATGAATGCTTGAGTTCTTAATGGAGTGCGCAGGAAGTGGCACGCCCATCAAAAGACGGAAGGCATCTGCAGGAGTATATTTGATACTATCGGGTGAAGATGAACTTCGTCACTCCTCTCGTCCCCTGGTTGGCTTTCCGCCCTTGTTAGCGCGGTGGGGTTGTCTTTACCTCTGATCTTAGTGGCTGACGTCAAAAATCTTTGGTGCAGTTCTCAAAACTCGGTGCTAGGCGGTCACTGTAAGTCTAAAAAGATGGTTGGTCGCAGCTTAAGCTCGTCTTTGACATGTTCCGCGAAGCATTGTTTAAACTAAAGAAATAT
This sequence comes from Platorchestia sp. MABIK, assembly GCA_014220935.1. Taxonomy (NCBI): domain Eukaryota; kingdom Metazoa; phylum Arthropoda; class Malacostraca; order Amphipoda; family Talitridae; genus Platorchestia; species Platorchestia sp. MABIK. Next base: position 13,303 of record JACJUY010010250.1, read on the forward strand.
TCTGCAACAACCCCGGTGATATTCGACTGATCAGTTTGGAGCAGTTTCGGTGACTGTAGTGCCACTCATTTACCTAATTAATTTCCTCATGTTCAGAATTTGCTGTACAGCTTGCTTTCCTGTTCAAAAATATGGCAGGTCTGTTGTCTTGAATTCATTGACTTAACTTGGTGCTAACATTCGCTTACATATACGTGCGCGCGCTTAACAGAGACCTTGAGTAAGATTGATTTCAATTTACACTCTGAATCTGAATTATTAATAGCAATCTCGCACGCCTCTCCTCCAAATTGGCTCTTTGTTGTGTATTTCCCTCTGAATTGAGTATTCCGGATATTACAACTTGCGTTACAACTTCCAACGCGTTGGTACTTCAGCATTCTTTTAACTAACAGCTTATGCTAACCTTGTTAGTCTTTTTTTAACTTTCTCTAGACAGTCAAGCTTCCGCTCACTTTAGGTTTCTTTATTTACCTCGTAATCCTGTTGTTTTTTAACTAACGTGCTTGTCTTTTCTTTCCCTATGTTTTCCGTTGCGGACGTTAGCACGTGTGTGCTCTAGTCTCTTAAAATGATATCTTTGTACAGTTGCTAATTATTGTATTACTTCTCAGCCTTCCTATTTGTAATCTACTTTTCCTTGTTGCATTTTTGCTTTTTATTCTAGGGAAAATATTACTTTAAGTTAAAACGGTTTTCATTGACTCATCGCCGCAGACTTAACATTTGCTTATTTATAAGAAGTTTACTTCACAAATATGATGATGCCTCTGTAGCTTACGTGTTTGTTCGCCTATTGCGCTACTGTGCCAGTCACAAATTTTGTATTTCCTCTTGTTGCTTAACGAAAACGATCTCTGATGGCATCAGAAAAGAGGAACGATTTGCAAGCTCAGAGTAGTGCGTAACTTTGGTGTTACTTTGGGAGGGGCAATGATGACGAACGCTTTAATTTTACGTGGACATAACTGTACGCCGTATTAACTCTTTGTGTTCAGCGTTTTCCGAACATTAACGCTTTCAAGTGTTCATTTCGTCAACTTTTTGATTGCGTCGTCTACCAGGATTGTTAATGAAGTGCTTGAGCATGCACTAGTTTTTTTTACATTGAAATCGTTTTTGCGTGGTCTCATCAGAAGAAACGAAAAAATGACAATCTTGACGCTTTGTGCGTGCTTGCGTAGAGTTAAGGAGTTTGTAGCCACAACAAAAGTGTTCTTGACTACTTCCTACAGAAAGTTAAACTTATAAAATGGTCGCCGTTAGAAATATTTGCTTATGATGATTATTCTTGAATGGGCTTATGATTTTTGTGTTACTTAGCGTTTGTATTTATTTCAATGAATGCATGATTTTCATGGCATGGTAAAATCAAGGAAAAATCATTGTCATCAAAGTGGTACAGCTTTAGCTTGCTTTGAAAAATTAAGTAAACCGAAGGCGCGTGGCAGGCAGGTGATATGTGCCCATGACGCAAAATTAGTAATGCATTATCATTATCAAGTGGCTTGGCTATCTAATGTGTACGAGCGTATTTCGTGTGCTTCCAGTTGCGGAGATAAAGGAAAACGTAAGCTCGCCTATCGTGCAGGGTACTTCATATTGGTGTTCGCAAATATGCGACCTTGCGTGCATTTCCTTTTCATTTACCCAACATGAGAGTTACGTGCATGCAAGAGCTTCTCTGAGAGCTGTGCTTATGGAGTAATGAAAGGGATCCAGTCACGTTTGCTGAACGGCGTACATGTTGGGTAATCTAGTAAAAGTGAAAACCAGATTTTTGTGAAATTTTTCGAACTAAATAATATTCATGCAGACTTTTGTTAGCACCCACCTGCCTGGTCTGCGGTACTACGGTATAGACAGGACGTGTAGAGCACAATGTATTTCAGTCAGCTTCTCTCCTCGTGCAAATGCGAATGCCTTCGCAATGACGTATTCTCATCAGTGCCATTATTTATTGTTACGTTTTGTACGCGTAGATGATTTCGCATTCATTAGTCGTAGAACCTTTGTTTTGTTGAACGATCTATGTGCCAGTTGCAGAAATCTTTCGAAAGTTAAATGTTGTTCTCAGTACTTCAAAATAAGAGAGATAGAGAATGATTTACCAAGACAGTCACAAATTAAAGAATCGACGAAACTTTTATCATCGAGTTGTGCCATGACACGGTATCCTAATTTTAACGCACGGATGAATTTTCACGGAAGAAGTGCTCGTTATAATTCATTGACCATATTATTTTGATGTTTACATACTATGGAGCACATCCTGGCGTTGTTAGTTTGAGACCTCTTCGCTGCCTTTCATTCCTGTTTGAAATAATTTTACGTAGAATTGAGTAGATTGTTAGGGCCTAATGCTCATTAAAATTGTATTTTTATACAGTGTTGATGTAATATCAAATCATCGATGGAAATAGTGCCTCTTGTTAATGGCGGTACAAGAAATACTGTAGAATAGGAATATCAATAAATAGTAAAGAAGCAATGAATATAGCCAATACCATGACTATCGACATGGGCCTTCTTCCTCTTGCAGTCTAGCTGTTCTTTTTGTTCTAATTTGGTGTTGGAGCTTCCTGTAGGCTAGAAATGCTATGATGCAACTTGGAATTATTGTCTGCCAATGAACTCTAGTCTCAATAGCTTTTTCTTTAAAGTGGTCAGATAATTTTGATAGTTTATCTGTGTCCGCTTATTCATCTGTAATTAATTATCATTGAATTGGTGAAACGTTTTACAATAAAACTGTTGGGTCTGTCTAGAGTGTGCAACAAAAAGTTAGTGAAGACGGTGTTGTGTTTTTCTGCGGACATTACAGTACGTCTGAATCAGGAGATGATCTGATCTCAGGTTACGTGAGGGTTGAGGTGTAGCAAAGTGATGTTTCCACTGTTGTTTTCTTGTATATGTTCGGTAATTTAGTGAAAGTGAAATCCAGATTTTAATGAAATTTTTCGAACTAAACAATTTTCGTGCAGACTTTTCCAGATTTTTTTGTAGAACGATAAGAATTGCACGTTTGAGTAAGAATTTGAAATGAAGACCATACACGTTACGAAGGACAAACTCCCTCAGAAGAATTGAGGATATATGATTGGTGTTCCATATTCTTGAGGTGTTGGGTCATGTGGACATATGGTGGAGCATCGGCTAGTTTATAAAAGTAATAAAGTCAGAAGTGATGGGCTCAGGTGTGGCAGGAAGGCTGTCGCATGCGGTGTACACACATGTTGCGAAAGTTGAGGCAAATTTAAATAGCTGAAGAAAATGTTCATACTATCCATCTTTGATGCAACTCTTTTTATGGAAGTATCTCCCCGCATTGCCTGTTGGCAATAAGCTTTGGGGTTTTAATCGGAAAAACATTAACTCGGTGATTGTGTTTGAAAAAAATACATTACATCGCATTTTTTCTTGTCTACGTCTGGGCGACCACTGTATTCGCTCTATCTTAGGTCTATTGATGTGTCTGACACAAAATATCTTATTTCGACCTAGAGTGAGCTTGAAAGGTGGAATTGCGGATTTAATATCTCGTTTTTGTACATCTTAATCTGTTTCAGTCAACGTTCAGGATATATGAACCATGAATCTACTCAACTAGATACTAGATAACGTGGAAATCTTTAAACAAACACTTGGGCAGATTTTGAAATGAGTCAGCCACATTTTGCTTACAGCGACATTGTTTTTAGTGAAGTTGTTCTGGACCAACCAAACTGTATGGAGTTACGTAGAACATAATACGCGCATCGTGCATGGAAAATTTCACTGAAACCGTTCATCTTTGATCTAACTTTTTAATTGGAAAGATTCGAAGAGTATTTCATGTAGATAAAATTATTTCCATTTCAAAAACAATTGAGAATGTTTGTGATGCTTCACTTTTCCATGTTGAAGTGTGATTAAAAGAGGTTGTACCGTTAAGCACGTAATAGACTAAACCCTTACTGAGGAATACATATTCGAGTACTGTCTGTTCTTGTCTGGGTCGTACAAAATTTTTTTTTGGCCAATGATCTCAACCTAACTACTAGCGATTTATTAGGAACTGTGTGTTTCTGTTGCCAATCATAGCAGCATTGATGAGACGTAGTCGTTCTTACGTCGACATGACCGAAATTCCTTTTTGGCGAGTGAGGGTTTGAGGAAAACGAAATTCACGAGCAGTTATTCTTCTAACTGCCCGTTCTAGTAGATCTAAGTTATGATTCATTCTACTGATTGTACGCTTGTGGTGAATAATTCCTTTATATTATTGAAGTTTCCTTGAGGTTTTTGATTCATATTTTCTAACTGTGAAAGCAATCTTGACGTCCCTTCTGAAATCTTTATGACTAAATTCACACAGCTTTTTTCTCACGTTTGTAATTTCTCTTTAGAAAAATAAGATACAGTGTCTCACAATTTTTTCAAAATTCTATTCAGAATTTCATTGGATTATTTTAGATTTTTCCATTTACCTTCAGCACTGGAAAACCGTGCGTCTGTCCTGGTCGGCTATATCTAATGCTAAAGCCTGATGTGCACAAAAATGCCGCCTTTTGTGATAGGTTATGGTAATTGCATAACTATCCTTGTGTAAAAAGTTCAGTCGGTTACAATGTGTTGCTTGTCTTCTACTCGAAGTGATGCGCGCATGTGTTCTGTTTTTGAAATATCTTGTACGTTAATAATTGCAATTTTGTGCCAAATCAAGAGTACAAAGCTGCACTGCGTCATTGCTCGTGTTTATCACGCAAGTTCATTGCGATATATTTAGCGCCAGTATTTGTGTGAAGTGTTTTGTCTTAGCAGATGATTATATTTTTACGAAAGATGTTCGTTTATTGGTATATTTCGTTTGCTTTGTGCTTAAGTGTAGCGTGTAGCGTAGGATATTGCTGCCATCAGCGGATTGTATCGATCATTGTGTGGCGGTTCTACTCCCTTGGATAACACTAAACCATTTCTATTTCTCGAACAATGTCTTGCTTACAATCAGTAACACAAAAATTTGTTATCTAATTCTTCCAGCTTCCCACCGTCTAGCAGGTCCTTTGCTCCATATGAACGTGTGTGTTCTACTGCTTAGTCAAAATAAGTGTTGCGGGCTCAGAAGCTTCCGGATTTGTTTTCAAGCTCTAATGGTTGCTTCGTTGCACCAAATAGGTTTGTCTTCCAAGCTGCCTTCTTTTCATTTAAAAATATTTTACTATTTTGATTGTTCGAGTGTAAATTAGATTTTCACTTTTGCATTTTTCGAAGTAAACTTTTTTCAGCATCGTGTTTTTTTTATTCTTGAAAGCCTGAATATGTTTAGACATTTGTATGACATTTTTACAAAGCCCAGATAGAAGATATCTTATGAGTGTTTTCAGCAACCCATGGTTGATCCAACCAACCATGCTATAAACTGCCTTCCAACGGCTGGCGATAGATAAATTTCAATTGTTATGAATTACGATGCAGAATGGATGATGAAAATCAAGACTTAGGATTGACTAATAAGATTCCAATAATTTTGGATGATCATTTGATCAGGCACTGTCGACTAGACTGAAAGCCTAGATGAGGAAAATTTACCTTTGCGGGAGGAATTTTCACTGTTCCCTTTACCAATTTTACTGGCATCGAGCGCATTATCATTCGTTTTTTGCATTTTCGAACGTTGTTGAAGGGAACATTAAACTGCTGCAGACAAGGATATGCCTGCGCCAAGTGTGTAGGTATCTCAGCCCACCTGTACCTTCCCGCGGCGATGCCGCTAGTTTACCCAACCTACTCTACAATATAATTGTATTGTATATTCTCGGCGACGCTTGTATCAATAGTTTTTCATTCTAAAACTCGCTGACATTGGGTAGAACCAACACTGGGGGCGCCTAGGGAGCAAGTGCTCTAGGTTCTTGCACTTTTTGTATTTAAATTTTTGATAAGTTGTTTAGCCTGATTGTGTGAGAATATTTATGTTTGTTAACAAATATTGAAGGGTTAGTTGTGACAAAACGTTAGTAATTAAGTTGTATAAAATATATATATGTATCGAGGTGAGAAAAAAGTAAGAGGAGGAGAGCAACAACGCGCATCCCTTCCCTGGTCTTGGGGGTGTCACACCCCAGAGATCAGGGACCATGGGGTGTAGCAAGCGAGGGGGGAGCTCGAGAGGCTCCACGACCGGTCGCCGCAGCAGGGAACGCGGTGCTGGCGCTGCCGGTCCGAAGACCGCCGGGACTGCAAGGAGGCAGCGCGTGGGAGAGGCTGCGCGCCCTGCTCCGCCTGCCGCTGCCGCGGAACCTGCTACTGCTGCCGCTGCCGCGGGAACGGGCAACCACAGTGTGGTTGCCAAAAGGAGGGACACTCTCGAGGAGAAGATAAACTCATTTGTGGACTTAATTCGAAATCTACAACCAACTTACGGAAACATTCCTGCAGGCTCCAGGCCCAGCAAAGCCGAGACTGTGGAAGAAAGGATCAGCAACATGGAACGCATCATAGAGGATGTGCTAGGAGCGGTTTCTGAGCTTCTTCAAAAACGCACAAAGAGTGCTCCTGGTGCTGGAGGCGAGCGGAAAAGAACAAAATACGCCCCGCTTGACATGAACAATTTGCATAAAGAGAAACGCTTCAAGAGACTACATCATGAAATTTACTCTTGAAAACAAGAAGAAAATCAACCCCTATCATCTCCGACATGAAATCTATAAGCAATCAAACCTCTTCCCGAAAAAAATCGCGACGAGCTAACAAGATAACTAAACAATTGAAGTTGCCAATCATAAACAAGGCGAAGGACTTCTGAAGATAACAAAGATAAGCCAAGTACCTTGCCGTGTTATCGAAGCATGTCATTTGAATATTTCCAAGGGTCTCATTTACGTCAATGAATTCAACATCGAGAATGTTGAAGAGTTTGCAAGCGGCCTCATAGAAAACTACTTCAAGTCAACGCCAATACCATCCCTGCAAATTATAGCAAACGAAATGCCCCTCCAACTCCGGAGACAAACCCTGTCCCTTAAATATCATTACAAGATTAGAAGTCAGCTCAACAACCCTGCGTACAAGATGGTCATCCCACCCACTGATAAACGCCTATTCAATAACAAGCATACTACCCCAACTTTTGCAATAGGAACCAACAGGTTGATAGACGAATTCGCAATGGAAACGAGGCTCGTGATGACCGACTTTTCATACTGATTGCTCAACATCACAACGCCTACGTGGAAAACTCTCCATGTAGACATCAATCTGAAACTAAACGAATACAGAATGGAATCAACCCCGCCACCCGCCAATTGTATACCAGCTGGAATTTAACAAAATTGTCCATGAGAGCTACTCTAATAACACCTTCATCTCCACCGATGGCTCGAAGAGCGATCATGGAGTTGGCGCTGCTGCAATGTGCGGAAACGTAACCCGCAGGGTCGCGCTCCCGCCCATCGCCTCTGTCTTCAGTGCGGAGCTCCAGGCTATACATCTGGCACTGAACATTATTCAAGAACAACCTACTCGAAATGACTTAACCATCTTGACCGACTCACTGAGCTCTCTGCTCAGCATTCGTAACAAGCGCACCAGACACCCAATGTCGAGGAGACTGCTGCACAGATTACATGACCTCCATGAAAACAGCAAGAAAGTATCATTTTGTTGGGTACCATCCCACGTGGGCATTGCTCACAATGAATTGGCCAACCGGGCAGCAACGACAGCAGCTTCATCCGCCCTTGAATTCATACACATCTGCTATACAGACTGGCTTCCGACCATAGACCAAAAAATGAACAACATATGGAGCGAAGCTTGGCGGCAAGGCAGGGTCAATCTCCGCAACATACGACCGACTCCAGGACCATGGAAAAAACGGAAACTAATGCGAAGACATGAGATGATCATTAACAAGCTGAGAACTGGCCACACGTGGATCACCCATATAACTACCTCATGAACCAGAACGTTAAAGAGGCACCCCCGGGCCGCCCAGTGTGTGATGAAGCTACTCTGACAGTCCCACATATTCTTGTCAACTGCCTCAGCCTCGCTGAAGCCAGAGCTACCCACATCCAAATCTTCAGGAACCCAAACACCCGGGCAACCATTCAGCACCTACTGTGCGATAGTGGCCCCCTGACAGAAATACTGGCGTTCTTATGCAGTATAGGACTTCAGAACTCTGAATGAGCACCTGGCAATTCGGGCCCGCGAGACTCTAACCGTGTCCTCGTGAGCTCAACTCCTGACTGAGAACCTTTTCGCATCACTAATAAGTAAATCTAATGTGCAAGAGAATCATGGGGAGATGCTTCATCACTGAAATCGAGTAAACCAACCAGACAAACATCAGAGCTTTAGGCTTTTGCTACATCCAAAGTAGAAATAATTTGGCCGAGTGCACTACGTTGGTAGCCCGGTAGTACAGAGTCCAATATCGCAGGATTTCTACCCCGCCCACTCCTCTCCCTCCACCTCCGAGTAGCTACAGAAATGTTAGGTTAGGGTAATTAAGGTTATGTTAAGTTAACTTGAGTTATGTTAAGTAGATTAGGTTAAGTTAGGTTAGGTTGGGTTAGGTTAGGCCAAGTTCAGTTAGCTTAAAGTTAAGTTAGAAAGTTTGAGAATACCTGTCCTTGAGTGCCGAGATGGAGGGTCGAATTGCCAAACACCAGCTGTCGTTGTCATAACTTATTATAATGATTTAATGCAGGTTAACTTTGGTTTTCCGCTGTAGAATCTACTTGCTAAGTACTTGTAGTGGTTATAATGCAGTGATTAATAATAACTGTATAACGAACAGATAGGTTAATTAACCTCAGTAGTACTACATAGTTAAAAAATTGGCGCGAATGGCAACTTGATGTAGCAACTCGGAGGTGGAGGGAAAGGGGTGGGCGGGGTAGAAATCATGCGATATTGGACTCTGTACAGCCCGGTAGAGGTTTCAGCATGGGTAAGGCGCTCGGCTATTAGAGGGTGGGCAGCTGAAACCACTGGGAACTAGGCTACACTCCCATTTCAAATCCACAATATTTCCTTGGAAATGCTTCGCGAAAGTGAAGGGGTCCACATTTGCTATTAGCTGGCTACCCCGGTGGAAAAGCGATCTCAAACAATAGCAATAATACCTGTGCGGGCGTGTTTTCATTTGGAAACTCCAGAATTCTCTTGTACAAAATGGAGTTGCTACAGAAACCGGAACCGCATAATGCAATGAAAATAAAGCGTTCATTTGTCACGATTTCACGTCAGTGATCATGACCGGCGGAAATCTTTGAGTGGTGTGCTCGTGTGGTCACAGTGGCTACTGACAGAGCGCTTGCATTTGTTTGGAGGAGATTCGAGGCCCCGTGGTGTAACCTCGGTGTTACTCCCGTCAGGTGTGCTCGCAGTGGTACAGTGGTTAAGGGATCGGCCTTGCATGTTGGAGACGAGGGTTCGTATCCCGACACTGGCGCGGCGATTTTCCCCGTTGGGTATAAGGGAGAGCTCAAGCACAATACCCCACTCAACCCAGGTGTCGGAAATGGGTACCGGCTTCATGGGGGAACCGTCATGGTGTCCTATATATAGTGTTAGTTATAAGACATTTGAAAAACCAATGATCATGTGTATCAGGCTTGATTGGAAATAAAGCATCCTGAGATGCCGATGTTTTTTATTTTTATTATTTAGGAAATGTATGAGAGCTAGCCACAAAAACTCTCTAAAACTAGGAGTTTGAAATGGGTTCCGGAATGACACATCTGCATTCTGCTTGCTCTTGGTGTTAACAAATTACTAGAGAAAGGTGCGTAGAAGGTAATGTGTGTCAACATGACTGACATGAAATACCCTTAAAAAGTACTGGTCTCAATCTTCCGAAAAACAACCGCACAAAGCATTGCAATACTTTTCAGTTGTGCAGCACGTTTGATTCGTGAGAATTGGTCATGTTCTCAGAAAGGAGATTATTACGATAGCTCATAGAAATGTTTTCATCAGAAAATTTTTCCTGTATCAAATTCCGAACCTAGAAATTTCTGTATTTTCATTTGCTTTGTCGTGTATTTTGCATTTATAAACAGCTTTATGGCAATTGAAAATTTGTCGCTTGTTCTATGCCAAAAATGTATACTTATATTCAGTTCAGAGCATGCACCTGCATTTGAATCTGAGAGATCTGCGGCATCCCTTCACACGACGTGATGCTGCTTCACATTATCTCATAGTTCTGGGTTCTCTGAGAATTTATCATGTTCTCAGATGGGTTCCTACGTCACATTCCGAAGCTATGGATTTTCATTTGCTTTGTTTTCAATTTTGTATTTGTCGAGAGCTTCACGACAATTGTCAAACAACTTAGCGCAACAAAGATAAACCTGGTGATAAACTTACCGCGTGAATTATACGCTCAAATTGGATAGCGTCCTTGAAAACAGGTAAATAAGGATACTTCGCTTGCTCGTTGGGTTTCCGGAAGACGAATGTAGATATGGAACATCCAGGCACGTTAGTCACCAGTACAGAGTAGGCACATTGGAAGCATTAATGAGCTCAGGTTCTAAGGTTCCTGAAACATTCATTTTGTACACCTACAAACCAGCAAGCAAACATGTTCCCTTCTCTTTTTTTGTCTCTGTATCTCATCCCCGGACCCACTCATGGACAACAATTAGACAAAAATAACCATCATTTCTTGGAACTAAGAGATCTGTACACTTGAAATAAATTCAAGTTTGTCTTGCACGAAGTATACTGTTTGCGTGTACTAAAATTTCACTGCGAAAAACGAGTAACGTAGTAAGGATAGTGGGTAAAAAAAAAATTACTGCCTTAGATTTTATGTTTATTGAGCTATTAGTATATCAGCGTACAAGAAAATCTGACAGATGACTAATTTAAACGGTCAATAATTCTCAATGGCTGTGTTTTGAGGCATCTCAAAACGGCAGAACTCGCCAAATTTTGACGTCTAGAGAAATTCCCACGCTCAATAGAATTCCTCGGTCATTATTTGATTCCATTTCTAGAAGGGAATTATATCAAATGTAATCAGCAACTCACTTGACCCTTTCGAGTCGGCTTTCACGAAATTGATTCAGACACGTAAAAATACATGCTTCAGCTCCATTACCCACATGGAAACAAATTAAGCAAAAAATATTCATTTTGTAGATATTATGAGGATTATAGCATTGCTGCACTGGTGTCCCAGCAGACATGTTAGTTTATGAGTACTGGGATGATTATGTCCCAGTAGACAGTCACGAATAGGGTTCAAATAATCTTGAATATATATTTCCTTCACAGTATTTCAACAACAATTTTACGAGATGAAAAATTTGTAAAATCTGTAAAAAACGTATAAAAAATCTGTAAAATCCTAGAAAAAATGACTTCATCAGCATAGCGGGTCAACTGGGTGCTATTGCCCTCTTACATTGTGCAATAGATAGCATAAAAAGTGGTGTGAATAGTTGATGAACTTATAAGTTTTAACTGTCTGTTTTGATGTAATAAAACACGTTTGTGGGACATAAACGAGTATAGCCCTTTGAATTTTGAAAATATCTGATGGGACACATATGTCCCAGCTGACTCAAAAGGTTTGAATATTTATCGGTGTTTCCAATAAAAATAGGACCTAATGCGTCGTTTTCACTTAACAACACGCTCTTCACGGGAAGGTGTCAGCAGTTCGAATCCCGGCAGTGCGCCCGGTGTTTCTCCCATCGGGAAAAATGAGAACTAGGCAAATATTCCCCACTCTACCCTAGTGTCGGAAATGGACACCGGCTTGACCGGGGGTAGCCGTCATTGCGTCCTGGTGTTAGTTACGAAGCATTTGAAAAACCAATATTCAAGATGAAATGTATCAGGCTTGATTGGAATAAAACACTTTTGTTTTTTAAGATTTTAACTCGGAACCAACTGGTGACAACGCGTTTCCCTCAAAGGATGAGATCCGGCATTTAGACGGAGACTGTGAGATACGAGGTGTTGCCGTCACTCTGCTTGTTCCTTGGGCACAGCGAAAGATTCAATATCAAAACCTAAATTTATCATTAGATCATGGATCCAAGTGCAGTCATCAACTTCTGTTTCTGTGACCGTTGCTTCCAACTTGCCTACTCAGTCAAATCTACTCCACTGAAATCAATACGCTTATAGAAGAAACACCAGCACTCAAGACGCTCTGCTCAAAATCTCTGAAAAATATACAGTGATATCGATCAAAAGAGTGTAACACTCTTGCTGCTACTCGATCTCTCTAAAGCATTCGATCGCGTCGAACATGATTGACTTCTACGAAAGATAATGAACTTAGAAGTAGACATGCAATGGTTTGAAAGTTACTTGTCAAATCGATCTCATGCAGTCCACTTAGATTACAAATTGTCCCATTCATTCAAAACAATTTTGGTGTTCCCCATGGATCCGTACTTGGTCTGCTGCTGTTTTCTATTTTCATTAATGATTTCCCCCCAATGCCTTTCAACTTAAGAATCTCAATGTATGCAGATTATGTTCAAATTGCAATAACAATTTCTGTTTCGGAAATACCACAGACGTGAATTTAAGCTGAAACCATACTGATTAGAAAAATCATGGTACGACCAAAATGATCTCAAATTAAATCCTAATGAAAAGCAATGCATTATTTTCGGATCCAAAGTTGCAATCAAAAAACTTCAAATCTTCCTCTTGCAGTAGGAACTGATAAAATTAAGACATCAGAAAAGGTTAAAAATCTAGGGATCTGGTTCGATAGAAACATGTCCGTCAAATCTCACGTTGACAATACTTGCAATAAAATTTACTGAACTTTGATGTTTTTGCATCGTATAAAGTGTGTGCTCGACGAAAAATCTAGGCTATTGGCCTTTCACTTCTTGGTGTTGTCACGCATTGACTACTGAAGCCTAGTATGGGGAGACTTACTTTGATACCTTCAAAGGGATTTACAAAAGTGCATGGATTTCGCAGCCAAGGTGATATGCAACGGTAATTTCTAAAGAAGTGATCACGTAACCCCTCTCCTTAATAACTCGGCTGCGCTTCTTTTCGAGATAGGCTCTTCGAGTCCTCATGCAGAGGGCCCAATACGTTTCTCCTCGTTATATCTTCCTCAGAGCAAAGTTGAGATTGTGCGTTTCCATCCACCCACCGTAACCAACCTAAGACCGAACAGAAACAATGATGTCTCAGTCGACTATCGTGCATTTCGTACATGGCAGAAGGCTCTGTCAATATCAGGCGTCTTACTGTGGAACAAACTTCCCCTGAGCATCAAAATCCTTCAAAGACTGAGAAAATTTAAAACCAAAATAACTCATTTTGCGTCTCAACAATAATTCTTAGTTACAGAACATACTGAATAAGTATTTACGAATTGTTGTATCTCGGAATATGCCTTGGGGGCTGGGCGCTGCCGGATGTCTTTATTGCACTTGGGTTCGGTTGGGTCCGAAATACCTAGACCGCAACCGCCGGAAGCTGGCCGGCGAAGTCTGTTATGGTGTCTTGCTACGCTTTGCCTTTTACAAGCAACGGAAGATCTTTTTTTGACTTCCGGGCATTGCTAGATTTAAGGAAGGTCTGTCATCGACGGAATCAGTACATTATTTGGAGCCTTGTTGTGCGTATACTTATCCTGATCCTTAGCCTACACCTAAGGGTACAGAAGTTAAAGCTTCTGCTACAATACCTCTCGTAGTGCCGAAAGTACGACACTACAAATTGGCGACGAAGACTTCGACTCTCCGAAATGAATTTGAACTTTACAAGTGCTCTGAAACCAAGATGGCGTATTCTACATTTAACTGTCCTCTATTTGACATTGAAGTGGAAACAGTATGTGAATTTCTACAACGTTTAAACGTACAGTGTGCAGATGCTCTTCAGAAGGCAGGAAACAATGGCAGTAAGAAAGCTAGTATTTCAGTTAAAGCCTTGCCTGTAAACATCATTACTGATCTACAACGAAGAATTTAACCTACGTTACTCTCTGATGCTACGTATGATGAACTAGAAGAAAAGTTAATACAGCAATTTGAAATCAAGAAATCCATTGTGGGTGCATCAGTTACATTTTTAAACAGAAAGCAAGGTGTTAATGAATCCATAGAAAGATTTGCTAAAACGTTAAATAACTTAGCATCTGCGTGCAACTACGAAAATTGCTGTCGCGATCGTCTTTTGAGAGATGCCTTTGTGGCTGGTCTACATTCAGCGCAAATTCTCAGTGCAGCTCTACAGAAGTGTGACGGAAAAACATTCAACGAATGTGTTGAACATGCAAAACTCATCAAACAGTTAAGTTCCGATGCGCAAGATATTATTCGTGAGGATTCATCTTCATCGTTTTTCACAACAGAAAAATTACAGCCGAACTACACATGCATCTGTTGCGGAGCTAAGCAAAAACATCTTGCGAAGAATTGCTATGCATTGAAACTGAAGTGTAAAACATGTGGGAAGACAGACCACATTTCTAAAGTTTGCAAATCTACGACGGTAGCAGGGCCTTCTCCGGCGGAGCCTACACGAAGGGAACCTACACGAAGGGGACCTACACGAAGAGAAATGGGTGCAGCCCGCATTTACATAGTGCAGCCGGAAAGAAGTGATTTTCATTGCAACGTCGGAAAAGAAGATGGGTCAATGAAGAGTTCATGTGAACCTCCACAGAGGAAGAACGAAGTGGTTCTACAAAACCATAGGAACGACAACGGTGACGGTAATTTCTCTGATAATCACTTGAATGACTCTCATTTTTTAGAGTAAACACCACTGTAATTCCCGTTACAAAAGAGCCT
>JACJUY010010252.1:2690-14053 GCA_014220935.1 Platorchestia sp. MABIK
CAGATGTTGATACATTATGCAGATGTTGGCACATTATGCAGATGTTGGCACATTATGCAGATGTTGACACATTATGCAGATGTTGACACATTAAGCAGATGTTGGCACATTATGCAGATGTTGACACATTAAGCAGATGTTGGCACATTGTGCAGATGTTGACACATTAAGCAGATGTTGGCACATTATGCAGATGTTGGCACATTATGCAGATGCTGGCACATTATGCAGATGCTGGCACATTATGCAGATGTTGGCGCATCACACCTCCATTATGTAGTTTGAGTCCGTAGGCATTGGCTTAGCACCTAACAGATTTTGGTGCCACAGCTTGCACTAAATGGCGCACGTCACACGTTATGGCACTCCTGCTGATAAACTGAAAGAGCGCAACAAATTTTTGGGCGTCACTGTCTCCGACACTACACTTTTTCAAAGGACCTAGAGCAACTAAATTAAGCGCATACCAATCTTTGGCGCTCTCTCTTTTGGACGCAGTGTCCTTAATTTGGCACGTCGCATACTTCAGTAGGACCCACGTGTTGATGGATGCTGGCGTCACTATATTTGGCGCACCACATGTATTGGCAAGATCAGTACACACATCACAGTTTTTGGCAGGACATTTATTTTTGAAAGGTAACGTCAAGAAATTTGGCCTACCATATGTATCGGCAGGCCTACTAGGCACATCACACTCTTTAGCAGGACTCATATAATGCATCATATGTATTGACATCATTTCATCATTTGTGCTCGCCGTGGTACAGTGGTTAAGGGATCGGCCTTGCATGTTGGAGGCCCGGGTTCGTATCCCGGCACTGGCACGGCGATTTTCCCCGTTGGGTATAAGGGAGAGCTCAAGCACAATACCCCACTCAACCCAGGTGTCGAAATGGGTACCGGTTTCACGGGGGAACCGTCATGGTGTCCTATATAGTGTTAGTTATAAGACATTTGAAAAACCAATGCTTAAGATCATATGTATCAGGCTTGATTGGAAATAAAGCATCCTAAGATGCCGATGTTTGTTTGTTTTTCGCACATCACCCTTTTTGGCAAGATTCATGCCAACGAATTCCAGCATCTCTAAATTTGGCGCACCACACGTTTTGGCAAAACCACTAATCACATCACAATTTTTGGGAAAACTCATGCAAACGAAGGCTCGAGTCACTAAATTTGGCGCAGCACGTATATTAGCAGACGATGATGAAGGCAGGCCAGCCGTAAACCTTCACTGCCGCACTGAACTTTCTTCCTTCATCGGCCGCCGCATGTGCCGCTTTTTGTGGCGACCTGCACCGCCACGCCCTCCTGACCCTGGCCGTGTTGTGTGTGGCTGTGTGGCGCTGTGTGGCTGTGTGGTTGTGTGGCTGTGTGGCTGTGAGCTGTGTTGCTTGTGTGGGGCTGTGTGGTGCTGTGTGGCTGTGTGGCTCTGTGACTGTGGAGCACTGTGTGGCTGTGTGTGGCGCTGTGTGGCTGTGTGTGACACTGTAGGGCTGTGTGGCTGTGGTGCGCTGTGTTGCTGTGTGGCGCTTTGTGGCGTTGTGTGGCGTTGTGTGTGGTGCTGTGTGACTGAAGTGTAGCTCTGTGTAACTGCAGTGTTTCCACTGCAGTTTTCAGTGTGGCTCTGTGTAACTGCACTGCGGCACTGCAGTGTAGCAATGCAGCGTAGCAGTGCACTCACACAAGGCTGCGACGTGCAGCAGTGCACACACAATGCACCTCAGCACACGACACACTACACACGCTGTATTGCATGTGCTCTGGCACTCACACAAGGCTGCGACGTGCAGCAGTGCACACACAATGCACCACAGCACACGACACACTACACACGCTGTATTGCATGTGCTCTGGCACTCACACAAGGCTGCGACGTCCAGCAGTACACACACAATGCACCACAGCACACGACACACAACACACGCTGTATTGCATGTGCTCTGGCACTTACACAAGGCTGCGACGTGCAGCAGTGCACACGCAATGCACCACAGCACACGACACACTACACACGCTGTATTGCATCTACTCTGGCACTCACACAAGGCTGCGACATGCAGCAGTACACACACTGCACCACTGCGCACGACACACTACACAAGCTGTTTGCATCTGGTCTGCTGCCCAGCTGCATGCAGTCGGAATTTTCTCACCACTCATGTTGATGTACGTGTGGCAGCGCGAGATATTCTGTCGATTTGTCTAGGCTCCGTGGTGTTTTTTTGGGGGGAAACAGGAAAATTTGAGTATTTTTCAAATAATCAGCTGTGTCGATATGCTTGAACTTTGATTGGTGAGCGTTAAACTTATCGTTTTAGGATCATTTTTTTACGATCCAATTCTTTTAGGATGGGATCGTCGGGTGGCCAAGTGGACAGGAGAACATAAGCTGCCGGATGTACCGCTTCAGCGACGTAAATTGTTCGATAATTCGTCTGTGCTTCACGCCGCAGCTGTCCCCTCGGCTGCACGCCTCATATATCGCTGCTGCAGGTGAGGTGGAGACGATTGTGGAGAAACGTGTTGCTGGCTTTATCTTTCTCCATTTAAATTTTTGGTCGTCATGAAGCTGCGTTCAAAGCCCGTGTCAAATACTAAACAGCTCATGAAAATGAATTAAATGCTTAGGTCGGATGTGGAAAAGCTGCATTAAAATGCTAAGAAACTGCATTAAAAGCTCAGGATTTGTGTTTACCCGTTCATGAAACTGCATTTAAGCCTTGGATTACATGTTTACATGTCCTTGAAACTGCATTTAAAGCTTGTGTTATATGTTTACCAGTTCATTAATTCCTTATACTAGGTAAGGAATGAGCTCAGTTAGGCATCGTTACATGAGGTGAAATTAAACAGTTTGGATTATTTTTTTCCTTATTTACCAGAATTTATTTGTTTAAAGCAACAGAAAATGAATCTTTGGGACAAGACGCCGACGTCGGTTACGAGGTGGTAATTTCGAGGGAGGATTTTTTTCCGTGTGAATGAACTAGAGAAAATTTTAATTCAAAATGAAAAGTCTAAGAAGTGAAGCCGAAAAAATAATTCCCAATTTGTAGCCTGTACGTGAGATATTTTTTTGATATTTTTTCAGTAAAATTGACAAAATGCGTGAAGTTTGAAAGTCTCTTATAAGGAGCGAGGCAAACTGTGAGGCGTCTGAAGTTTCTGTATTTAGAGCGCTGAGGTGTTCTGTGAAGACACCGAAAATATCATTAATTTGTTTTTCGTGATTTGTTAGCCCTAGTAGATGCTCTGGTACGTTTCTACAATTGTTACAATAAATATTGTAACGGTTATGGTGAAGTGTAGTAACAATTACATTGTTGCAATGGTTACAATAAATGGAACAATTCTGGTAAATAAATATTTCGACTCATTATAGACGTGCAATTACTATCTTTAATCACACCTTAAAAGTATGATAAATCGAAAATTAAAGTAATTGAAAATGAAAATTGAAAATATTTAAAATGAAAAAATTGAAAATATCCTATCAGCACTGTCATAAGTAAGATTAATTCCCCTCAAAAATAATTTACTACTTTACTATCAAAAAATATTGCTAACCCATGTATGAAAACCCGCAGAATAAAATCCGGAATCAATCCACGATATAACTCAACCATGACACGGTTGAACTAAAGTTTCGAGATGAATTAAAAACTGAAGAATTTTCCCTGCAAAACCAAAGTGTAATCTTGAGTAAAACCAGGCTCGTAATTCATTTGCCAGAGCGTGAATATTACATTAATAATTGATGCTCTGTGTCCGTATTTGTAGTTCGTTTATAAACTTATCGTAATTTCTTGTGCATTGATTCCCTGTTCCAGGACACACCTTGTACATGAACTCCATGTTTTCTCAATTCCATGCTAAATGGTGCCTTCCTTCTTCCACTTCTTGGGTCCCGTTTGTTGCGATTATGAAGTTTTACATTAACTTATCTAATTTACTGATACTTTATTGGTGTTTATCTAAGGATTATCATGGAGTATGGTGAAGGAAGAAGGAGATCACTGGAGTATGGTGAAGGAAGAAGGAGATCAATGGAGTATGGTGAAGGAAGAAGGAGATCAATGGAGTATGGTTAAGGAAGAAGGAGATCAATGGAGTATGGTGAAGGAAGAAGGAGATCAATGGAGTACGGTGAAGGAAGAAGGAGATCAATGGAGTATGGTGAAGGAAGAAGGAGATTAATGGAGTATGGTGAAGGAAGAAGGAGATCAAGGGGTTTTGGTGAAGGAAGAAGGAGATTAATGGAGTGTGGCGATGGAAGAAGGAGATTAACGGACTATGGTGAAGGAAATCTCAATTTTTAATCGGAGGATGCCATTTGTTGCTATGTTGAACCGAGCTCACTGTACTGTGTGGCGTTATTGTGTGGCGTTTTTTGTGTGGCGTTATTGTGTGGCGTTATTGTGTGGCGTTATTGTGTGGCGCTATTGTGTGGCGTTATTGTGTAGCGTTATTGTGTGGCGTTATTGTGTGGCGTTATTGTGTAGCGTTATTGTGTGGCGTTATTGTGTGGCGTTATTGTGTGGCGTTATTGTGTGGCGTTGTGTGTTTACACGAATTCTACACAGCTTACAGCACACAGTTCTTAATTCCTGTGTGCCACACAGCGCTCACCGCCTGTGTACTACACAGCTGGGAGCACACAGCGCCCGCCTGTGTACTACACAGCTGGGAGCACACAGCGCCCACCTGTGTACTACACAGCTGGGAGTACACAGCGCCCGCCTGTGTACTACACAGCTGGGAGCACACAGCGCCCGACTGTGTACTACACAGCTGGGAGCACACAGCGCCCCCCTGTGTACTACGCAGCTGGGAGCACACAGCGCCCGCCTGTGTACTACACAGCTGGGAGCACACAGCGCCCGCCTGTGTACTACACAGCTGGGAGCACACAGCGCCCGCCTGTGTACTACACAGCTGGGAGCACACAGCGCCCGCCTGTGTACTACACAGCTGAGAGCACACAGCGCCCGCCTGTGTACTACACAACTGGGAGCACACAGCGCCCGCCTGTGTACAACACAGCTGGGAGCATACAGCGCCCGACTGTGTACTACACAGCTGAGAGCACACAGCGCTCACCTTCTGTGTAGCACGCAAAGCTCCCTGCCTGTGTACCACACAGACGAGAGCACACAGATTTGCTTGCGCAAGCTCACACAGAGAATAGCCTGACCTCACACAGCCCCGCTCTCCTGCCCTCAAATGCCTCGTGTGCCAGAAATTTTCGGGTACTCTGAATTCTAATTTCAATTTTCTCTTCTTTTATTGCTCCGCCATGCCGGCGCGTGGCATTGGCCGGATAAACATTACGACTATCTGTTCGAGTTGTGACCATTCCGACTATTCATTACGACTATCTTAACGACTAACCATTACGACTATCTAAGCGACCAACCATTACGGTTATCTGAGCGACTAACCATTGCGACTATCTAAGCGACTAACCATTACGGTAGTCTAAGCGACTAACCATTACGGTTGTCTAAGCGACTAACCATTACGACTATCTAAACGACTAACCATTACGGTTGTCTAAGCCCCTAACCATTACGAATATGAAAGCGACGGTTGGCCAACCATTACGACGATTTTTTCGAGCTGTGGCCGTTGCGACTGATCATTCCGACTATCTGGGCGACTAATCATTGCGACTATGAGGGCAACGGAGAAATAACCATTACCATTGTCTATTCGAATTGTGACCATAACGACTAACCACTACGACTGGCAAGTTTCATGAGCTCGCTAACCATTACAGCTCCCATTTAAAGGCTAGCTTGAGGATTACTTCTCAGACTCTGTGCAAGTCGTACCTCTCAGTTTGGAATGTTATAATACAAGCGTGGGATTCTGCATTGAATTTAGTTTTTTTCAGTCTTCTTACCACTCTTGGAACCATCACATGAAGCATTTTCTTTCGGTGGTTTTCTGTTGTGTGATGCGCGCTTAACATCGACTACGGCCCCTTTCAGTTCAAGAAATTCACCACTATTGTACAGGGAAAAACTGATTTTAATCTTGACGTTTGAATGGCACTGTTGAGGAAAAAACCTCTTTTAATTATGACCTTCAAAAGATACTGCTAACAATGTGTGTTTTCGTTGCCTGCGTTTGAAAAGAATTGAATACGTCGGAAGAAATCCTGAAAGAATTAGCTGCTGACTTCCTTGTCTTTGTTTTGTTGAGTGAAATCCCTAATGACAATTAAATGTTTATTTTTCACTAACAAATCCCTAATGACAATTAAATGTTTATTTTTCACTAACAAAAACTTACAGCCTTGATCTATAAAACTGACAGTATCTATTGATATGTCTATGGCTACTGAAGAATGACTAACTTATTTGGTAAGTTAATTGATTAATGAATTATTAGTTAGTATACTCCTGAGCAGCAAAATATATTGAATTATTTCTGGTGTTTTAATTAGTTGAGTTATCTACATTTACTGAAGAAACACCATGATTTTCAAGCCAATTCATCAGCATTAATTTGTAAAACTGTTGTTATTTGTACCTGACTATACTAATCATCATTGTATGAAATTGTCTGAATTTTTGGCAGATCTATCAAGACGTTGATTAAACTATCAGTGTTTGTTAAAAAAATTCTGTCGTTTGATAACAAACCTATCATTATTCGTGAATAAAATTAAATAGGTTAACAAAACTTAGCATTTGTGAATAAAATACTCCACTTGTTAACAAATCTCCCAGCATTCGTTTACAAAATAGCAGCTCGTGTTAACCAAACTTACAATATTCGTGAACAAAATTCTCCCATTTTTAAGCAAAAATATCAGCATTCAAGAATAAAATTCCACCACGTGTTAACAATACTATCAGTATTCATTTACCAAGTTTCACCAAGTGTTAACAGAACCATCAGTATCTGTCATCCACCAAGGTTCGTTAATAAGTGACACTCATACATTCCCATTTCAAAGACCAATTTTTCTCTTTAATTTTTATTACTATTAATATTATTATTCAGACCAGCCCTGCGCATTTTTTGTTTTAATACCACCCGAGTGTTCATGTTTGCATAATTTATTTATTACTGAACAGCACAATTTACACGGTGGTTAGAAGGATTAAGTTTTACGTTAGTTCGTCGTTCCGTCAACATGTCTTCACATTAAATTTAAAAAGAACTCGCAGTATAAACATACTTCGCGTGGCTACCACAATCAAGTTTGCTGTACGCTTCAAATATTTAATTGCTTCTCTTCTATAAATCTAAATCATCCGAGACATGCGTTGTACACCGCCATGCCTGAAGCCATAATGGTCGGTACGAAGTCTACTCTACACACTCACCAGCAAGCGCCTAACAAAGGCCTATCTAACACTAATTTCCGCATCGACCGGAGCAATTAAGGCGACGGAGGCAGCGAATTACATGCCCGCTGCTCCTTCTCAAGTGGAAATCAGTACCCTGAAGATAATTGGTGTAGCTCCCTGTGTGTTGTGCAGTGTCTGCTTTCACAACTTCGCGTGTCTGTTTGTGTGTTCTTTAAAGCGCTTCGTCCGTGTTTTTAAAAATCATCCAGGTGTCTGAGCCAGATTTCTATCTGCCATGAATAAGAACTAACAAACTATGTTATTTTTTTTACTGTTGTCTTGACAATAACTATGATATCTTAAAATTACCTTGCACAGAAGATGCCCATCTCATGGTAAATATTCGAGGGAAACTTCAACATTTCAATTGATAATAATATTATCAATTGAAACTGTGAATTTCTTAATTTAGTTAAAAAAACTGATTCGGTTATAATAAATTTTTATCTAGCTTTTGTTCGAAAAAAAAAGCATTTATGTTTTCCCATAATGAACGTGTTGCCTAAATAGAAATTGAAATCACCATGATTTGTCTCACAAGAGAGAGAGAGTCTCAAAAGTCTCAAAAGTGTCAAAATAGTCAAAGAATCCATGAGTCTCAATAGCCAAAACATTTCATAACCAGAATGGTCTGAAATAAAATGGCAGTCCATTTCAAATATATACACACTAAGAACTAATGATTAGATACGTATATTCTCTATCAGGTGCAAATTATTTTGAGCATTTTTCAGACCATGCTTGGGTTAATACTTCACCCAATACTTGTGTTAAGCCATTGCTTGTTGCTAAAAAATTTCGAAAATGACAAGCGAAAAAAGTCACGCGTAATGAAGTAGTTATCTTACGATCAGAGTAGTTATCCGACTCTAAGGGAAGTAAGGGATGTTCTAATTTTTAAAATGAAGTAACATTGTACATTTTTAATGACGTCGTAGTTATCACGAGTCCAGTGAAAAAAGATGGAATACTAATATTTGAAGAAGTCATTCATGAAAAGTGGAACAAAAAATTAAACTCTGAACTTCCTGCCAGAAAATGTGCTTCCTCGTAATATTTTTAAACTTGTGGAAATTAATGTGAAAACAACTTTTTGTTTGTTCAGAGAGCTCCTAACAACATTAAATGGCAGTGAGCAGTCACAAGAGAACACTGCAGTCACCGCCTCCCTGAAATAGACGTAGCATTGAAATTACACACTACGTGGTATATTCTACAGAATGGCTATCTTTAAAATATAACTTATACAGAGCACATTAACCTCGCTTTGACACAAGTTCTAAGAATTTTTTTCAGCGTACTCTCAATCACGAACTATTGCTTCACTCATCACGAACTCTTATGGAACTACATAAACATTTTCTGTTTCCAGAAATGAATTTTTAGCTTTGTGTTTTGCTCGCCTGTTGTTCGTTCATTTCCACACTGCTATTAACACATTTTTTGGATTACAGCTATATAAAGCTAGTAGCATTCAGTCGATTGGCGGGGCATTTATTTCATTTCTTAGCCTCATAAACAGCGAGGAAAGTTTTGAGTTAGCTGCTTGCGGCGAACGACTTAAGGTTCGACTTTAAATAAGAGCCTAGCCCTGTTAAATGGGAGCGGCACAGAAATTATGCTCGATATTTGTTGCTTAATGAAGCTTTCTTGTTGCTCCCTCGTGGCCGCAGAGGCACGAGCCTCTTTGCTTGCTCTAGCTTATGCCTCCACACGAAGATATGGAAATGGCTTCTGACTACAACATATGGCACGTTCCGCCCTAGCGTAACGTGTTGTTTTTCTTTCTCCAACAAGACCAGGTTAGGACGGCTGTTCAGACTTCAAGATGTCTCAATAGCGTCCGCTCTCGGAGACATAGACCAGGTTAGGACGGCTGTTCAGACTTCAAGATGTCTGAATAGCGTCCGCTCTCGGAGACATACACCAGGTTAGGACGGCTGTTCTGACTTCAAGATGTCTCAATAGCGTCCGCTCTCGGAGACATAGACCAGGTTAGGACGGCTGTTCAGACTTCAAGATGTCTCAATAGCGTCCGCTCTCGGAGACATAGACCAGGTTAGGACGGCTTCGAGATGTAGTGGTAACCACGTTGGTCTTTCTTTAATATTGTCTCAATATTTACGTTAAACATGAAAAATGATGCTCTGCAAATAAAACGTTTTGTTAGTGCAGAGTCTAGAGTCTCCGTAAATTTTTTCTAACTTCCGCGATTCGTTTTCCACTAATGAAGGAGCTTGCTCGTATCTACGTATATGTACAGCGTCCCAGTAAGCTTTCGTTTTTTGTATATCATACACAAACGAGCAGGGCTCTCACATGTATATGCATATACTGCGAGGCCCGCACTGTGTTGCTCAAGTGTACGGAAAATTAGGCTGTTGCGTTTGTACGTGAGTGATCTTTGCTTTGTGCTCAGCAGTGGAAACGAATGTTGATAGAAATGATCGTCCTCAATTCGAGGGCTTACTTGTAATGAACGTAGATGAATGTAAACGAATGAATGTATTTATGAATGTTAATGTAAATGAATGTAGATGAATGTAGAAAATGTATGTAGGTAAAAATGCTTGTCCTGAATAAGAAGGCTTGGTTGTTAGAGCTAATTGTCGCAATTTAGATGTAACAGCTTACTGTTCCTGTTGAATGTTGGAGTTTATCTACCCATGTTGAATGTCACGAATTCCTTGTCCGTGTTGAATGCAGCAATTTACTTTGACCTGTTATGTGTAACATATTACCTGATCCTGTTGAACGTAACAGATTACTTTTCGAGTAGAATTCCACATAAATTTGGGTTTTGTTAATAATAATCGATTTCTTGACCCTGTTTAATGAAGCAGTTTATATGACTGTTATGTGCAAAAATTACTTGGTTCTGTGAAATGCAACAAATTGAATATTCCTGTTGAAAATTGCAAATTACTTGCCTACCCCACCAACTTTAACGATTTAGAGTACAGAACTATCATACTTCCATTCATTGCATTTTCTCCTACTGAACATGGCAACCAGTTTGGTGAAGCTAAATGCACAGTACTATTTTCTCATACTAAATCTGCAGACCTGTTTTCACCCGATTAATGTACCGTCATTTACTCTCGCACTAAATGCGCAAGCCTATTTCTTAATAAGGAGTGTGCCTATCGATTTCTCCACAGTTAATGCATGGGCCTATTTTCTAGCACTTAGTGAGCCAATTTCTAATGCGACCTGTACCGGCCTCTCTATTTTTTGACAGTAAATTTGCCAACTATTTCTTTACAGAAAATCTACTGACCTTTTCTGATAGCAAATTTACCAACCTATTTCTTTACTGTGAATCTACCGACCCATTTTCTCTCACTGAAGATTCGGATCTATTTTCTGAAATTAGGTGTACAGACGTATTTCCACATTCTGAATGAACCTGCCAATTCGCTTATAGCAACTGAAGAAAGATAAACTTGATCTCTTAGATATACAGCTACACGGATGGAAATAATAGTCGTGTTTTTCAGAGGGTCTCTTCACAGTACATCAAAACTGAAAAATTTTGCCACCTCAGTTTCATTATACTTGATACTACTGTCATCGCACTTGATAATACTGTCTTCACACTTGATGATACTTGAAACTACTGTCATCATATTGATTACACTTGATTCATTTAACATGGTAATACTTGATGATCCCGTCATCCTTGAGAATACTTTGCTCAAAAATACTGTACCAGCTCGGAAATTAGTGCCCTAAAGTCGCTCAACAACGTAACACATAACAGTGCTCTTATGTTTCACGTAACAGCGCTACAACGCGACCCGTTACAGCATTACAAGCAGCTCGTAACAGCGCTACAACGCGACCCGTAACATCACTACAACGCGACCCGTTACAGCATTACAAGCAGCTCGGAACAGCGCTCCAACGCGACCCGTAACAGCGCTGCAGCGCGACCCGTAACAGCGCTACAACGCGACCCGTAATAGCGCTACAACGCGACCCGTAACA
>JACJUY010010252.1:14878-29725 GCA_014220935.1 Platorchestia sp. MABIK
ACAGCGCTACAACGCGACCCGTAATTACAGCGCTACAACGCGCCCCGTTACAGCGCTACAACGCGCCCCGTTACAGCGCTACAACGCGACCCGTTACAGCATTACAAGCAGCTCGTAACAGCGCTACAACGTGACCCGTAACAGCGCTACAACGCGACCCGTAATTACAGCGCTACAACGCGCCCCGTTACAGCGCTACAACGCGACCCATTACAGCACTACCACGCACAGTGCAACATGCAGCGCTGGCAGCAGAGTTAAATATATACTTACTTTACGCACCTCTCATGTTACCGCCACCTCATGCGAGGCGCGTGCTACATTTACTTTTCGCCGAGCTAAATATGACTTATTCCCTCTAAGATTCCAATTAGCGAAGTCGGATTCGAGACCGTCGCTGAGCACCAGTTTTTACGGCTTGTAAGTGAACGCAGAAGTTCCACCGCGATGTCTTACAAGAAGCGGACACGCAAAAAGCCTCTCAAGACACGGGTTCATCTGGTTGACGGACTACCTTATCAGCGAGCTGAGGGCGGCGGTACCAAACGAACGTAATGGGCAGAGGTAATCGCTCCCCGTGTACGTACCTGAGGTGGCCACCTTGTATGGCGCGCTGGATAATTACTTCCAACCGACCTGGCTTCTCCGTCAAATATAGGATCTTGCCCTTAACCCATGGGCTAATGGGCGAGAACTGGTTTCCGAACTGGCTCGCGTGTTGTGGAACACGAGATCATGTTCTCTTTATTCTTTTTGTCTATTGTTAGATTCCTTTTGTCTAGGAATAGATTCCTTTTGTCTTTTGGAAGTTTCCTTTCATCTGTTGTTAGATTCCTTATGTCTATTGTTAAATATCTTTTGTCTATTGTTAGATTCCTTTTCTCCATTGTTAAGTGTGACGAGAAGCACACGGGTCAATGCCCTTCTGATTGATTACTTCTTGTACGTTTTTTTCGTATTTTCGATCTACGAATATTTTTTATCTTTGCGTCTTTTTGATCTACTTCTTTTTTTTCTGGCTTGATTCGTTGCTGATGACATCGTAAATAGGGTTGCAAATAGGGTTGATGATTTTGTAAATGGGTTATAAATAGGGTTGGGAGTTGCAAAGTTTGTCATATATATCGGTAAAATCGCTGTGTTTTACGACATAACTTCTATTGTAAAATTTAAAATGTGTAACATTACTATTTACACCTAAGCTCTCATGTAACTACAGTTATATCTACCACGTATTACGACATTACTTATTAGTCAACTTTCTTTGTGTTAACGCCATTACGTATCACATTCTGAATACTTAGATGCCACTTCCTGCTTCACGTGACACAAGCAAGCTTCACTGCAGCACCATAAAGGTAAAGAAGTTTTCCAAACATAGAAATTTGCAAGAATGGGAATAATATCGGAATTAAAATCAAAGCTGGATTTTGTGGCAAAAAGCGAAGTCGTCTGTGTGTTTTTTTTTTTGTTTTATCCGTCGCAAATTAATATAAATCTTTCGGTGTAAACTATTATATTGTCTGTGGGCTTCCATAAAAATAGCAGATGTTTTAGAAGCAAAATCAACTTACAACATCCTTACCTCCGAGTTTGCCAATTAAGACTCTTCAATCGGTATACAATCATAACTGGTTGGTTGGCAACTATGACCGCGACTGCGTGATTGGCAATCATGACTACAATCGTTCATAATTTTTTGGTATGAATCACATTTTTCCACTTGTCAATCTTGATTCCTTAAAGGGCAGTAGGGTATTTTTTTGCAATTATGATGGCTTAGCTGCTATCCCCTGCAATTTGATTCCATGCACATTTATTTATGCAACAGAACTTAAATGAATGATAACTTAACTTTGCAATTTTAACCACTTAAATCATTTAAAAACCCTTGGTCTTACATGCTTGAAACTTTAAAATTAGGTCCAGTAGGCATGGACATATCGTGTATCTCTGAAGTGAAGTTGCCGTGGCACAGTATGTAGACGTTAGTCGCTAACAGTCTTAAATGTAAAAACGTCATGGCTGCTGAGCTAGGAGAGTAATTTATATTTTATCCCTCCTAAAACGGTCAGTTGTGCAAAAATGATTTGTCATTCTTCCAAAAGACAGCGTCTATGGCTCCATGAGACTCAGTGCTGTTATTCCTAGTTCCTCCCGGTGTCTCCTGTTACTATCAGTTAATTTCTCTTTGCATTTACTTCGATTTTCTCATTATTTTTGAATCAGAATCCCAACTGTAGCACTCAGACATGATTCCAAATGTTTTCTTGTTTAACTTTATATTCTGTTTAGCGAAGAACTACATGTTTTTGCACCTTAAATGAGCGTTACAGCAAAACAATCCTATGAAAAACTATTATAAAAAGGTGCAAATTAATAAAAACAGGTTATTAATACAAGTCACGCATTTTAATGAAACTAAATGTTCAATTTTACACGAGGAATAATAATACATTTGGACCCCGGTCCTATTGGAGGTACATACATTTTCTTCATCAAAATGAAGAAACAAGGTGATTTCAATCTCTCTCCTTGGAAATTCACCCTAATGCTGACCGTGGTTGTACATGAAAAATGTGTTATTGGCTATCGGGTATGGTAATTCACTACAATACAGGTCTAAAAGTAGCTACGGGGACCAGAATATATGAAGCTCCTGAGATCGGGACTTAAGAAACCTAGAGACTGCTTCTGTGAATATTAGAGTTTAGTGAACATGTGAGATTCTGTGAGTTTTAAGTTCGGTAAATTTTGTTCCTTTGAATTTAGCTAATGTGAATTTAGCTCTGGGGACTTTAAGTTTCAGTGCATTTAGTTCCTGAAAATTTAACTTCTGAGAATTTAGCTGCTGAGAATTAGGCTGAGGAAAATTTTAAATTCAATGAATTCAGTTCCTGAGAATTTCACTTCTGAAAATTTTAAATTCTAGGAATTTAGTTCCTGATAATATAGCCTCTGTAATTTCAAGAGCTAAGAGAACTCAACGGTTTTTTTTAATTTTAGAGCTAAATTTCTCATGCATGTTGCATCCAATGCACAAATGAACACTCATTTTGTGCGACCGGGAATTCTAAGATAAATTAGATTTCTAGCCTTGAGCTGCCGTGTAATTTTAGCGAAAAAAAATCTTGAAGCTCTTCAGAAGTCTACACGAAATGCATAGCATAAACTCTGCTGCTCTCACAAAGCCAACTCCGGCCTTGCTTTATTAACGGACGAAATAATCAAACTAAAACAAAAAAAAAACGGTTCACTAGAACCTTGCAAGGTGAACTAAAGATAAAGAAAAAAGGGTTATTTTAGTATTAAATTTGGCTTTCAAAGGCTTCAAAAAAATCCTGAAAACCGAAGAGCAGCTCGGGAAAGAAAAAAAATTCGCAGCCACGTTATTATGGTAGAGTGCCTCTTGTGTTGATGGATTAAGTCTCGCGTTATTTGTCTCCTGCGTCACAGGCTGGATGCAGGCTCAGGAAGTGAAGGAAGCGGAGAGATGGGCAAGTTAATGAGGTGCAATGTTAGAATGCAGGCGCTTCCATCACGCCCACAGCATTAGAAATATTTGAAAACAACATGTTAGTGAGGTGTAATGTTAGAATGCAGGCGCTTCCATCACGCCCACAGCATTAGAAATATTTGAAAACAACATGTTAGTGAGGTGCAATGTTAGAATGCAGGCGCTTCCTTCGCGCCCACTGCATTAGAAATATTTGAAAAAATCAAGTTAATGAGGTGGAATGTTAGAATGCAGGCGCTTCCTTCGCGCCCACTGCATTAGAAATATTTGAAAAA
Source organism: Platorchestia sp. MABIK (assembly GCA_014220935.1). Lineage (NCBI taxonomy): Eukaryota > Metazoa > Arthropoda > Malacostraca > Amphipoda > Talitridae > Platorchestia > Platorchestia sp. MABIK. The sequence goes on from JACJUY010010252.1 coordinate 18,671, forward strand.
ATCAAGTTAATGAGGTGGAATGTTAGAATGCAGGCGCTTCCTTCGCGCCCACTGCATTAGAAATATTTGAAAACAACAAGTTAGTGAGGTGCAATCTTAGAATGCAGGCGTTTCCTCCGCGCCCACTGCATTAGAAACATTTGAAAACAACAAGTTAGTGAGGTGCAATATTAGAATGCAGGCGCTTCCTTCGCGCCCACTGCATTAGAAATATTTGAAAAAATCAAGTTAATGAGGTGCAATATTAGAATGCAGGCGCTTCCTTCGCACCCACTGCATTAGAAATATTTGAAAAAATGAAATTAATGAGGTGGAATATTAGAATGTAGGCGCTTCCATCACGCCCACAGCATTGGAAATATTTGAAAAAAAAGGTAATGAGGTGGAATATTTGAATTTAGGCGCTTCTATCACGCCCACTGAATTAGAAATATTTAGAAAAAAAAAATTTATGAGGTGGAATATCAGAATGCAGGCGCTTCGGTCACACACACACAGCATGGAAATGTCAATACAATCATTAAAAGATCAAAAAATTATGTCTATTAGATTGACTAAACTTGTGTTGTTCGTTCTTCTACTTGCCCAAATATTACTTCTAATGAGTAATAAGTTACAAACGAATGAATTACAAAATATTATAATCTTTTGAAAGTCAACCTCGTTTATTATTTATGAACTTTACACAGACCTCAAGATGATAAGACCAGGGTTTTGACATTTTGCTGCAGTCCCTCCGGCTTTCAATTCGTGCGCCGTCAAGCAATAGGCAATCTGGTCACCAGATTTTCTTACCAAAATTCTGTGCCGGATAACCAAAATTTTAGCTAAATGACATTTGACAATAAACAACATAGATGGCAATAAATAATATGCCCATAAATAATATGACAATAAATGATACTAATAAATGACCATGTATAATTAAACGAGTCGAGCAATCGCATATATAGTAACGCCTAAATTAATCAGTGGTCAGTATCGCGAAATTATAAATGTAGTAATCAAGACAAGCAAGGGGTAGAAAAATAGGATGATTCAGAAATGCCAATCGACGTTCATTAGCTTAGTGGTGGCGCTTAAGGTTGTATTTTAGAGGTTAGGTGGCCAAAGAAATGATTGTTGAGCTTATATGAAGGCTTAGCATGACAACCCAGGTTGGTCAGATGCCACCAATATGACAACCAAGGTTGGTCAGATGCCACCAATTTGGCAACCCAGGTTGGTCAGATGTCACCAATATGACTACCCAGGTTGGTCAGATGCCACCAATATGACAACCCAGGCTGGTGAGATGCCACCTATACGATAACCCAGGTTGGTCAGATGCCACCAATATGACAACCCAGGCTAGTCGGCCGACACACAACAGCCACTCGACACAGGGACACCACCCAGGTCTCTTTGAAGAAATTAACCGCTACAAAAACACAAGCCCTGCGTTACCTGTGTTGTCGTCTCTTACATACCTGCCCGTGTAACTGGCTCATGTTGGCGATGTGTGTCTCACGTCGTGGACTGGTGTAAAGAATTCTTCTAATATCAAGAGTTCATGACTATGAGTAATTCATGTCCGGTCTTGAAACTGTGTGGGGAATTATCTGCATCATGAATTAATTTGTGTCATAAGCTCTTGTGAGGAATTAATGACTGTCATAAGCTCATGTGAGGAATTAATGACTGTCATAAGCTCATGTGAGGAATTAATGACTGTCATTAGCTCATGTGAGGAATTAATGACTGCCGTAAGCTCATGTGAGGAATTAATGACTGTCGTAAGCTCATGTGAAGAATTCATTTGTGTCATAAGCTCACGTGAAAATTTCATTCAGTCGTAGATTATGAACTCATGTGCGACTCACTTTATGAGCTCACATAATTATATCCGCTCATAAGATATATCCGTGTTGTTCTCAATTCAAGAGTCACGCATGAAATTTGTGTTGCTCTCACATCTCGAGCTCGCTTGAGTTGTTAATGCACCCAAAACACATAGGTGTTCGACCAACAAAATAAATGTGTTGTTTGTCCTGAGAAACCGTGTCAATGTTCGCTCCAGAATATTTTCACATCAACTATACCTAGTTCAGTGCCTCATAGTTAACATAGAAAGCATGCAAGCTTTCGTGTTATGTGTTTAGTTGACTCGAATTTGTATTCAAAGATTGCGAGTGTTATGCCTTCACGTCTTGATAGGCCGTTGCTGCTGTGATAAGCAAGAAATATTTTCTCCTTTCTATGACAGCGAGCGACGATTTAGTCTCTCACAAAACTTTTGTCGTCAGTCTGTACCAAGACCGAGTAGAAGAAATCTGTACCATCAGTCTGTACCAGGACCGTGTAGAAGAAATCTGTACCATCAGTCTGTACCAGGACCATTTAGAAGAAATCTGTACCATCAGTCTGTACCAGGACCGTGTAGAAAAATCTGTACTATCAGTCTGTACTAGGGGACCACTGAAGAAAATATTTGCCGTGGAGGATTTTCGGTGCATGGCCTTTTATGGTAATATTTTCAATGTTCAGAGTAATAATTTGATAACAATACTCATGCAATTTTGCGTCACAAAATGTTCGTGTCATTTTTGTGGTAAATTTTATGTCAGAAACAGACGCATACCATTATCGAATTAGTAGGAAATTTCATCTATCAAACATGCTGTGAATAAATTGAATACCAACCAATTCGCTTTTCGACGGAGAATAACAAATGCACGTTCAATATACTCAACCTCTCTTCTAGCAAAACACCTATATATCTCCAAAGAGAAAGCTTCCTTCAAGCATCGGGTCGGAATATTCAGGCACATCGAAATGTTGCAAGCACTTCCAAATATTGTACTTTTACCAAAACTCATTGAAAAAAAAAAAAAATAATAATGTCTCCCGGACCTTTTTCCTTCGGTACCCCTTCCCTCCTATTCCAGAGCCTCTTCCCCTCTTTTGCATAAGTACTCCTAAGGGAAGAATATGGCCAGAGATAACTTCTAAAAAATTATGTCTTAGCCTGAAAAGGAAGCTGCCTAATCACAGGCGGTTGGGAGCATCGCTGTGTTTCTCTAGGACGGGATTCAAATTTTGGCGCGCAGCCAATCGGCTACTCCCACGCCTCAGAAATAACGGACTTCTCAGCCAATGAGCGTAGCCCTCGTTTGAATGAGTTTTACGATTAAGATTCGCATTTGTTCAAGGGAGCGAATTTCAAATGTCACCTTAAATATTACAACTCAATGTTTGTGGTTTTGATTTTTATTTATTTTAAAATAATCTTTGCTTCATCAAGACTCAACCCCCACTTATCTAAAGCTACCAATGGATATGGCTTTACGGAGAGTGTGACATGTTCCTTCGTAAGCAATTCTTCAGTATATTTCATACTTAAAACTGGTTGAAAAGCAAAAGTGTATCTATCTACACTTCCACATCATTCTTACGAAAATTTTATTTACGTATCTCTGTTCCGCATTTCATTACCAAAATAATTTCATAAGCTTAGACGGCCATCCCACATCAATGATCAATCAATTGCTATTCATCTCATCATTCAATGAACGTTCTTCAAGTACCATCCCTTTGAAGTCATCAGCTCAACATCAGCCCTGTTTCAACGTTTACAGCAAAATGCTGGGAACATTCTCGACACCAGTATCCAAATCATGCACGTAATGAGCTCTGAAACACGTTACCTCTGTTTCCTCATCCATCTCGCGCACTAGAAAATATCCTCCTTGCATTATTTTTGCTCGCATCTGAAGCATGAACATCAAAGCAGAGTTTGGGCCGCGCTTTGGACGGCCGTCTTTGATCTGCGATGGAGCGACCCAAGTGCCGGCAACCTGATTTAGTTTTGGTAATTACACGAGTTTGAGACCTACTGTCGTGGTAATGATGTGACGACGATAAATTTACAATGATGAGATTCTGATGAAGTGATCGCTCGATGATGTTTACAGTGCCTGCAAATTTACGAGCTGGAGATAGCAAATATGAAAAAAGAAATACACGCTATGATGGATTTCACAGACTGATGAGTTTGTGGAGGTTCAATGTTAGTATTGCTAACATCAAATTCAATAGCTGTACTTATTTTTGCTTTCCAGAATGAGATAATCAATTGGAATTTCAAATACAACTTAAATGTGAAAATTAGAATCAAAACTATCTTTCATTATTAAAATTCTGTTTAAAAATGAAGCAAAATGATGTTCTTCATATACAGCGAGTCTTACGAAAATCGGAATCCGAAATGAAACTCATACAATTCAAAAACTATTGGCTGCATTTTTATTCTGTTTCGCCCATATTTTCCGCTGAAAATTTTTCAACAAGTGTTTTGATAAAATAATTTTAAAAATATTTACTTGTAATTACTCTACTGAAGGCTGTCAGCAAGTGTTTGCGCAGGAAAGTCACACCCTGAAATGTACACGCCACAATTAAACTAAAGGATTTGTTTTGGAAAAATTAACAGTATCATCTGTTCACTGAACCTTGGTAAGCATCTGTGATATCAACGTCTGCTATAAAGAACGTGCTAATCATGTAAATCCCATTATCTTGATAATCACATCAAACTGTTTTAACGTCCCTACTACAGTTTGACCTCCCTAAAAAAGGATGCAATTAGCAAAGGAACGAGTGTTTGTGGTCATGAACTCCGAAAGCAACAAAGAAATATTCTGGTGCTTGTGCACTGGTGAAACTCGCATCACAGATACGGTCACAAAGCGTCCTTATTTTCAGAGCGTGGCAGATAAACGAACCGACCAACTAAGACGGCCCAACCGATTTAATGAGATCAATGAGATTCCCATCGTAATGCATAGGAGAAATTATGCACAAAGAACGTCCAAAAATATATTAATTTATTTATTTTGAAATTTGAGGAGACCCGTAACGCTTTATTATATAAGGGATGATATATTTTGTTACTTAATTCCTTCTTTTTTTCACGTCTCGGTTTCTAAAACACTAAACGGACAAAAAAATTGAACTCGATATAAGTCCTCCTGAAATATGGGTTCCTTTTCACAGTATCTATGATACGAACCCGGCAGCCAACCGCTCGGTGAAACCTCATAAATTTCCCCTAAAATGCTCCTTTATTTTAGAAGAGTAGCAAAAAATTGGACCTATGAACTTGTTTTGTTTATAGAATTGAAGAACAGTACTGTATTTTAATTTTCTTTGAGAATATTACGCTTCACGCTCGTAGTAGAACTCAAAATATTGAACATTTGAGTTCCTTCATATTTTCGAAATCTTGTGTTTAATGACATTAATTAAAACTTCATGTTTTAGAAAAACGGAGCTGGGTACTGATAGTGCAGAACAACAAAAGTTTTGTTCGTGATGTTAGATAAACTATTCCCGAAGACACAAGCTTCCTGTACATTCAGTATCTGGATGATGAGAGTCCATTACTGAAAAATGTAAGCTTTAAAAATAAAGTGCACGAGAGCAGAACATTCAAAAGCCTTCTCTGTGGTAGATCGTGAGAGTCCGAGTTGCTTGGAAATACTTAACTTTATGAAATCCTTTCTCATGTGGGTGTAATTTTTGCAGCTCTGAATAGGGTATAATGTCCGAATATGTAGACTATGTTTGAACTACCGAACGGAGATGTAAAAAAATGTAAATAAGCCATAGTTTAAGGGGAGCGCCTACATAAAAAAATCCGTTTTCCGACGGATTTTTCTGAAATTTGAACCAAAGTTGGGAAATTATGCTACGATTCTTTTTGTTCCGAGTGTTATTTGAAATTTTTGTTAGCAAACTTTTTCCGAAAAATTTAAAAAATGAATGTTTAATTTATGATAAGCGCCCTCGCAGTTTGGTGCAGGCTCACAGAGCCAAAATGCAACAGAAACATCCTTCCTCTTGAAGCTCGTAACATCGACGATTTCCTATCAATCGGCAACATTCCCAGAAATATTATGGTAACATGAATTCCTCTCAAATGTTTCTACTGTAACGTTCATTGAAGTAGGTTTTTCTTTTCGAAATGAAATATTTTTTCAGTATTCATTGAAGTAGGTTTTTCTTTTCGAAATAAATATAATTTTTAGAAGCTTCCCTGCCTTACATCTGCAACACGCACTACATGGTATTTGTTCACAGTCAAGTCCCACTGATTGGTAGTGTTTCTTGTGCAGAAATATCACCAATTACATGTTGTCTCTAACATAGAAATATATTTTAGCTTACAGATTCTGACCAAATTTTGTTAGCAGCGTTCGCTTACTCGGAAGGTTCACTTAAGTCAAAAATAATTGCTTCCCAGTCACCATTTCAGAAGGGAACTTGAAATCTCGACTGATGATAGAATAAAAAATTCAGAGCTTAAATCTACTGACAAATGAGGCACGAGAGCTGACATACAAACTGAAAAAGAGGCGAAAAGATTAAATCCTAGAAAATTGAACATTGGAATTACAGTGAAATTCACAATCTCGTAACGTCGGTTCCATTCAACAACAATTAAATAAACACGTGGCGCCAGTTCTAGTTGATATCAGTAATGCGTTTTCAAATTTCCATTCAACAACATTCAAAAAATTTCCATTCAACAAATTTGTTTTCTACAAATTTATATCGAACACAAATTCAGCTTCCATTCAACAAATTTATATTCAACCCAAATTCAGCTTCCATTCAACAAATTTATATTCAACACAAATTCAGCTTCCATTCAACAAATTTATTTTCAACCCAAATTCAGCTTCCATTCAACAAATTTATATTCAACCCAAATTCAGCTTCCATTCAACAAATTTATATTCAACACTAATTCAACACCCATTCAACGAATTGTCGCTCATGAACAATCAAATAAAAATGAGGCTCCAGTTCTAGTTGATGTCAGTCGTGTAATTACAAATCTAAAGCCAGTAATAAAACCGTGTTGATTCACTTCCAATTGAAGACATACAGTTGTGTGTACTCAGTTAGACTGCATTACACTTTGCCTTTATTATTGCAGAGCTACAATACCCACTTTACAGCGTTCTATAAATATTAAAACATATAATACGAAGCTTTGCTTGAGATTATCAACATGCCAACAACTCATGACACTCTCGCCACGAAACTTACAAAACTCAAAACCTGCATTGAACTTTTCGCCATCCCTGCGGCGCTCTGATTTGACGATTATTCACTTACTGCCACTGCACACATTCTTGTAATGGCTTGTTTTACTGTCAATTGGTACAAGATCTTAAATCAAATTAAAGAACCCTGAAAATCACAGAGGGCTCCGTTTGTAGACGCATCAGACGATCGAACGCATCAGGCGATCGACATCGTGATAATCGTCATCAGCGAAGAGGGATCAGACGATCGTCAGCACCCCTCTCGTCACTCCCTGACATGGAAATCATCATCACGTTAAACTCAGCACATGTCTCTTCAACTAATATCTGCACTGTAATATGGCTGTAGAAAGTTATTATCACGTTAAACACAGCTCATGTCTCTTCAACAATATCTGCACTGTAAAATGGCTGTAGAAAGTTATTATCACGCTTAACACTGCACATGTCTCTTCAACTAATATCTGCACTGTAATATGACAACAGAAAGTTCATGCTAGCCAAAAACAGGCTTTTTGTGAAGAGAATAAAGTGTGGAAAATTGAAGCTATGATAACACAACCCCACAGCACCTTGAGTTCGTGTCAGACCACTTCAGTTCTAAACTTTAATTGCCCAACGTTACGAATGAACTGGTTGAGCCTCGCTAATTAGCTCATTTCTTCCAGGTAAATTTCTCGCAGCACATTTTCATCCATATTTATTCCTTTTTTTTACAGTAACACTTTTCGCTACTTCAATTTTCTAGCGATAAATTTTTCAATCATGTTTTTCGAAACTTTTTATTCGGCATAAATGGTTACAATTCACCCATACGTTTGAATTAGCTCATCGTACCTACATAAAAAACGCATCATTGCTAAAATGTTATACATTTGTGTTGCCTGGCACATCGAGTGCTCTGAAGTGCCTCATTAATTATTACCAGCAGTTCAAAGAATTCTATCGACGTTTCAAGGCTTCCGGAAATATGGATGGAAGACCGAGTTTAATTCAGACACAAATGGTCCCTTTGAACACACCAAGGAACTGAAGGTTCTTTTTTGCCTAATTCTGGGGCGTTGCTAAACTTTTTTCTGCATCATACCATTGTTCGGAATTTCTCTTTTTGCACTTGGTACATTTGGACGAAAATAAATCGATCTTGTTCTGAGAAGTGTTTGCTTGAATTGTACAGTAAGTCCTCAGATTTTCATCTAGCATAATATTGCTATTCTCAATTCACAAAAACGTATTAATTAAAGCATCCCACATCTAAGAGTAGGATGCTTTTAATGAATACGGATGCTTTTTAATTTTTACTTTTTTAATGAGTGGGATGACAACTAAAAAAGTTGAAAGCCATCACAATGTAAAAACTGCATTCATTGAAAAAAAAATCACTAGAAACATCACACATCCGCGAGTAAACTTGCAAAAGCAGAAAACCACAACAATTTAAAAATCAAGTTCTCTGAAAAAGAAAGCGAAAAAATAGTTTAAAAACTTTCTGCTACTGGTTATAAATTTATTCGAGGATTCGTTGTGCTTTGATGCCACAGCAAGCATCAATTCGCCATCGTTGCTGAGAGCTTTTGGCGCCGAGGAAGACATCAACAAATATAGAGGGAGGGGGACCACAACCCTGAGCCGGGACGGCCACCAAATTAATTTCTCATGGAAAACACCGCAGGCCGTTAAGAGGGAACTGTCTCTCAGTTTAAAGGACAAAATTGCCGGAGGTTTTAGAGAGCCCGCGGCCGTGGTTTTTCAAGAGCAAAATTCCCATTAAGATACACATAGAAGGAAAAGTTGTGCTCGTGTGCATTTGAAGAAAGTTGATTAAATGACAAGTGCTGTGGGGGATTTCAAGATGATCTTTCAGTCGTTTTGAAATAGGACTCAAGTAGTTAGGCACTCAAGTAAGGCATCAGCTCATTAAATACATGAGTTTAATTTTAATTTAACTTTAGTCGATTCGGAGCAATTCGGTAAACAAACCCAACTGGAGAATATATAACAATCTTACCAAACAAATGATGATTCTGCGAAAGGAAAAGGGGAGTATCTCTTAGTGCAAAATTAGTAACTCCCCGGAAAATCAAATCCTAAGTTATCGACGAATAAAACTATCAAGGCTGACAGAAGGCAACAGTGCCAAGAAGTTCCGAGGTCGAACAGCTTCATAAGATGATTTTTACTCGAACGCACTAATTTTCAAGTTTTTACCATTCAAACTCCCTCACGATGCATCCAGTTCCGTGAAGGAAGCCAAAAGACGGTTGCAAACCTGAGTAAAGTTAATGAAAAATCAAAGTATATTGCATGACACTTCTTTGCACTCAAAATGTCAATTTCGGAACTGAAGAGCAATTTCCAGCCACCAGTCACACATACAGTAACTCAACCCAGGACGAGAAAGTGAGCAAAGAGCGAGTTAAAGACAAACTCTTCTCCATGCAGCAAACATGTACATTTCGTTGCTACATACGTATATGTTTGTTTTCATTCAGACGTACAGCAAACGTGTGCGTTCCTTAGCGCTGTATATGTTTGTTCTCGTTCAGACGTATAGTAAACGTGTGCGTTCCTTAGCGCTGTATATGTTTGTTCTCGTTCAGACGTACAGCAAACGTGTGCGTTCCTTAGCGCTGTATATATGTTTGTTTTCGTTCAGACGTACAGCGAACATGTGCGCTCCTTAGTGCTGTATATGTTTGTTTTCGTTCAGACGTACAGCGAACATGTGTGCTCCTTAGTACTGTATATGTTTGTTTTCGTTCAGACACACTTGTATGCGTCTCAGCACTGCAGTGGTCAGAGCTGGTGCATTAGAGAAATTTACGTTGCTGCACAGATTTTTTGAGCCTCGAACTTATACATTACTGTGATAGTTGTGTGGACGTAATTCTAAATTATATGTATGTCAGTTGTAACAAATTTTGATAGGATTGTTTAATACCTGTTACATTACAAAAAAACGGTTTTGGAGTTAAAATGGAGTTCTCCCAAGTATTCAATTCCATGGTAAATAGTTGGAAACTAAATAGATGTCTAAATTAAATAGTTGAGAACGAAATATTTGACTGAATAAAAAATTCGAGAGCTAAATATTTGATTAAATAAAATAGTTGAGAACTAAATCTTTAATTAAATGAAATAGTTGAGAACTATATCTTTGAATAAATAAAATAGTTGAGAACTAAATGTTTGTCTAAATAAAAAAGTCGGAAACTAAATCTTAGTTTACCGGTAACGTTTTCACAGAAATTCGCCCAAAACTGAGCGTAGAGTTTAAACAGTCCGTGGTAAACTTAAGCTACAAATTCCTCATTTCATTTTGAGAAAATAAATAGCTGAGCACCGCGTTTACCGCGTTCATTTAGTCTCCCCGAAGATGACGCTCCAGAATTGCGGTGCAGAACGCAATTAAACAGAAAGCTTTCTCGTTACAGCATCGATCAAAGGCCCCTACGTCCAACCCCAATCATCAACGCTAGAGTAATTAGCTATGTAAGGCGAGAGGAGGCTCGAGTTTGAGCCAGGTTTGAGTGCTCAAGTTTGAGTGAACTTTGAGTGCTCGAGCTTGAGCAAGGTTTAGGCGCGCAAGTTTGCTTGAAGTTTAAGTACTCAAGTTTGAACGAGGTTTGAGTGCTAGAGTTACAGCGAAATTTGAGTGCCCGAGTTGGAGCCAGATTTGAGTTCTCAGGTTTGAGCAAAGTTTAAAAGCTCAAGTTTGAGCGAGGCTTTAGTGCTCGAATTTGTTCAAAGTTGATGTGCTCAGGTTTGAGCCTGATTTAAGAGCTCGACCTTGAGTGCTGAGGATGGTTTGTTCTCACCCAATTCCAAGGGCAGCCTCTGGAGAACAAGATCAAAAGAGAACGGTTCCAGTCCAAACATTGCTGCGTGACTCGCTCGAGTGCGCGGCCTGGCAAAAATTATCCTTAGGCAATGGTGCGATCTAGTACAGGGTCATGTTATG
>JACJUY010010253.1:0-21689 GCA_014220935.1 Platorchestia sp. MABIK
TGTTGCGCTCTTTGTACGCAATTCATCTTAACCGGTTTTGTTCGATGTTTGAGTATTAGGCGTAGTTTTTTTTAGTACTGCTCCCACAGCCAATTCCTGTTGAGGCGGGAGATGCGGGTTTTATTTAACCGACTTTGAAGAATGGTTGATTCGAGGCGTATTTCCTCTGCCGCAGCTGTGACTGATCTTGATAATAGATGCAGTTTTCCCGAGTTTGGGTCGCTGAGTTCAGTTTGATTGAAGATGCAGCTTCCCAGAGTTCAGGTCCCTGTTCGGGCGCCACTTGTTAAATATTTATTATTAGGCTGTCCCGTTTGACGCCAATAGTTAGATAATTATTGAGGCTGGTCCTTCTTGGGAGCCAGTAATAGATTATTTAGGGGGGCGAGTCCTGTTCGGCCCGATTTGATAATTATTTCGACTGGTCCTTCTTGGGAGACAGTCGATGGATGATTTAGGTGCGCGAATCCTGTTCGGCCCTATTGATAATTATTTCGACTGGTCCTTCTTGGGAGACAGTTGATAGATGATTTTAGGTGCGCGAATCCTGTTCGGCCCTATTGATAATTCGTAAGCTGGTCCTTCTTGGAAGCCGGTATTCTTCTCGGGGAAGATAATACTCGGTTTATTTCCAGAGTTTATTGGCAAGAAAATAGTATTAGTTGCAGCACATTTCGATAGCAGATCAGGCGGTTTTGAAATTTTTCAGGGAGCTTTTTCAGTCGCTCTCCGTTAGGCTGTTCGAAATTCCAGGGAGCGGACCAGTTGAATTTAGTCGCTCTGTCGAATTTCGGACAAGCCGGATTGAAGGGGGTTTGGCGAGTATCTATGATACATGAATTAAATTTTGACGAACATTATTTCTGAAGAGGCGAGAATATCCAGACTGGCGCGGGGCCTAACACTGAACAAGCTAAAAAAATTTCATATATTTTGCGTGTAAGTTTGTTTACGCGTTTCTAGATGTGCGTGTCGTGAGCGTGATGCTCTTTATTAATTACTTTGTGATTAACGTTTTCTCAATACTTGATAGTCATTTACGATGGTGTTTTAAACTGCTTCGGTATAGCGTTTTTTATCTTTTCTTACTTCGATTCAACAAGTAATTGAGGAATTCCAAAGAATTCTCTAGTAGTATTTAAATTATTTATAAGTTGTCAACCGTCTCTTGGGAAATAAAATATCCAAGAAATTATATTTTTGATTTAACTAGCTCTTGACGGGGTTAATCAATTTGCACGCCACATATAGTTTGTCTGTTAGTACGCCTCGTATGGTTTATCTATTAGTAGACCACGTATAGTTTGTCTATTATTACTCCTCGTATCGTTCGTTTTGTCGAAAGGCCGTCTTATATTAAGAAATTTTAAAAGACAATATGTTATGTTTCTCATGGTTAACTATTTTAGAAATGAACGGTTTTTCTTATTTCCTTTTTTTCTGTCTTTCTTTCTCCCGCGTCTACGCATCATGTTTCACACAGCTACTTATATCACATCCGATAACTGTTACGCTACAAGAGAGGATGGCGTTTGACCTACGACATTTCCTTACCATACTTTGAAAAGAACCATAAATCGCCCTCTCGTGAAAAATATGTTCGCGAAAGTTGATTTAGAATTAGTGTAATTCTACGATCCTTCGTAAAATCCACAATGAAAAACCACGCCCAGCTCATGCCAGTACAACGCAAGCAGGCGCCGTTTGAATGCTTGCCCTATACCACGCCCTATATATACCACACGCCCTCATCACATCCATGCTACGGGAGCTCCACATCACAAGAAGTTACCACAGTCACTCTTTCAATTTGAGGAACAAATTTCTTCTTTATAATTTTAACCACGTAGGATCTTAAACGATTGATAAAGATCAAATGTAGGATTGAATTTATCAATATCTGATTAGGATTGTGAGCTTTTATACCCATTAACTTTCAATCACTAGCGTAACGCGTTTGTTCCTAAGCGTAACAAGTGCTTTCGAGTTAGGAAGGGCTAACTGTTCCTTTCTTACGATGATTGTGAATCCACGTTATTTCGAATAGGCTTATAAAAGTGAACGCAAGTGTGATTCATCATAAAAGATCAGAAAATCCATCTTGCTTCGATTACACCTATTGCTTCAATTAACGTGTGATCAGCCTCCCCGCATGCGCTATACCTACGCTCAAATGGACTCGTAAGGTAAATTATCCTTATTACCATCATGTCGACTCAGCTTCTCTCTCAACAGCTTAGTGATGTACAATTGTCATCGTTTATGTGTTTCAATAGTGAAAAAAGTGCTCTTAATTTCATCTTTAAATTCCCTTTTCAACGTTAGGAGCAGTAAGAGTGAAGAATGGAAATGATGAACGAAAGCTACAAATGATGCTGACGATCCTGAACATGCGGATAAATAGCTGCTCTGAACACATAGTTTTATTAATACTCTACATGTTTGTTATGGATCTATTTAGCTTGAGATTTTTTATCCTGAAGGACGCCATCTTTACGTTTTTTTCCTTTCTAATTGTGCGGGATCAACATGATATTTTTTCCTGATATATCAAGAATTTGTGAAAGGCAGTATGCTCTGTTCGTATTCTCATCGTCATCATCATATTCATATCTTCGTCAAAGTAATCTTTTTCTTGTAACTCATTTACAAGTTAGATAAGTAATCCGTGGTTCATATCAAATTGATCCTATGATATGATTTCTCATATTCAAAGTTTCAAGGTAGTAGGTATCATTCAAGGTAGCGTGGGGTAGCACTCTAATATTATCAACTTCAATGACGTCAGAGACTACTTGGGACTCCATCCTTAACAGGGAATCCTTCGCGCCAGAGTTAATCCCACGCGGGCATGAGATAATCCTATGAGCGGATCAGTGCAATGAATAGGGTTCATGTGATCGCAGGTAAAAAATGGCCCTTATCATGCTCGTGGGAGCCTGGTTGGCTGCTGGAATGGAACTTTAAGATCGTGAATATGTCACTTTAATTTTGATATTTAATGACAACAAAGGGATTTTTCAAGACAGTTTCTCGCCATGCCCAAAAGGCATGTTGGGGCGGTAGAGCAACCTTCACCAATCACCACCTTCTCAAGAGTGACGGGCTTCCTCATGTGAAGGTATCGCGTATAGCACCGAAACCATAACGAAGCCGTTATTTTCGAAGCTATTGAGCACGCAACATCATTTAATGATACTACAATGAAGCCCTATTCTCCATAGGAACATTATTACTTAATTAAGTTACGAATAACAATTTTTTCGTTTTCATAAGAAATAGAATTAGAAAAACACATAAGAGGAACATTACGAAAAGCACTTCTCGCTACATCGACACCTGAAATCAGTAATTGGCGGTAGTTTTCGTTGCAGAGTCATTGACCATGCGATACGATCTATAACTGCTGCAGGTCCCAGAAGAAAGCTTAACAACGACATCATCCATCTTACGAACGCGTTACGTCTACGGTCCCACTCCTCCGAGAAAGCCTATCGGAGCTCCAACTACCTCCATTGGAGATATTTTCAAGTCTATTTCCTCTATGTATAATACGGAGATTTTATGTTTTCAGGAAGACTTCATAATAGGAATTCATTTAAACGTTATTGATTCATGTAGGTATACTTTCGTGCACGCTAGCCTGATTTAGAGATTTTCTCAACCTAGTTCTGACAGAAGCGTTCGGCTCAGGTGGTTGACTTCAAGGCTTTGTTGTTTCTCAGCCGAAGGAATAGACACTGAGACATCATCAAAGATGCCAATGTGTAATTTAGCTCCGATTGCCTCACCCACTGGGTATGGGCTGTCATACTAAAACCCCTTTTTATTCTAATAAATACAGTGAGCTTAGACTTTCAAATTAAAAGAATACCTGTAAATCCCATGAAAGACTCTCTGTAAAGCTAAAGCCCATCCTGTGACAATCATCGTTGAGCTGAAGTGACTGACAGCCACCACGAGTCAACGGCTTGGCTTCTTTACTGAATGTTCAAGACGCACTCCATAGATCTGCGACAACTCTCATAAAGCTGAGTATCCTTATCCATTTCGGTTTACTAAACAGCGCTTGATTACATTTTCTGAGGTCGTAGCGTGAACGAAAGGGTGTATCATCTACCGAAAATGTCATGATTTGGCTCTTTAGTAGTAATTTCTAACCATTATCGCCAAAGTATCAATTCCTATTTGCTTTGAAAAGAAGTGAAAAGCTGTTATGATTCTTGAGACTACCCGTAGGAACGCAACAAGTCCGCGTTACCAAAGTGAATCATAATTTTTTAATAAAAATCACTATAAAAGACATTTATCATTCAAAACACAGTTTACTTTCACAGTTTAATTTTAAATATACATGTCGCAACAAACAAAATACCAAAATTAAAAGAAATGAACGTAATTTTAACGAAAGAAAATACCTCAGGACTGATCTGACGACGAGAACATAGAAAAGTTTCGTCTGACCTTGAAAGTGAACGAGTGATGCAGCAATCATATGACGAAAAGAAAAACATCTGAACTACTGTACAAGTTAGTATCACAACACCTTTTTACAGAAATTCTTCAGAGTACTTCTTCCACAAAATGCACGCAGGTAATGTATAGTGAGCAAATTACAGATTTAAAACTTTTCACTTCATTTGAATGTCGTTTTTCTTTCATTTTTATTTCAAAACTGGTCATCAGACAACGTGGATCGTGATAATTTCGTTTTGTTTTTTACTTAGGAACTCAACATTTTTACATTGAAAAAGTGACAATGTGCATTATCTGTGGTTCGGGACCCATTTTGAAACGCTTATCTTGTGGTCACGAATACTTTCTAGAAGCTCTGAAATTTCTCGGGAGATATGACCTGCTAATAAAAAATCAGCGGCTTGGAGCATATATACGTACGTATATAACGGACGGAAAAAGTAGGGGCATTGGTAAGAGACATTTAAAGAGAGAGGATAGAGTTGAGTTTAAAATATTGTGAAGGCAGCTTTATCGACAAGTGTGAACACACATGGGATACCAGCTGCTTGGGGTATAATTCACTATCTAGACCTTATACTTTATTGTAGCAGCTGTCGTCCATGTGCAGTGCTGCAATCCAAAAGCGATGCATCTAAGCTCAAGCCATCCAACTGACCTCCCGGCAAAAAGAACGATGAACGCATGCATCGCTCTAGCTTCTGTTTACAAATATTGCACAGGCATGTCAGAGGGCTTTAGAGCAGATGGTAACGAGTGATGTTTAAAATTGCTCTTGCTAGTCTCTGCTCTCTCTCTCTGGTGCGCTTCTCCATCAGTGCGGAGCTAGCTCCCGTATTTATATTTCTATATTGCACACTTTCTGCGAAAGACCATTGAGGGTGAAATATCATTGCGCAAATTGCATCAAAAATGAGAAAATTTTCAAAGTGAATCATCTAACTAATAAAACGTGTAATTTTTCACTATTTCAGCTAAATACGGAAAAGAAAATCCGGTAGAAGAAAGAGTGAGTTAGTCTGATTGAGCCACATCTCCAACTCAGGTATTACAGTCTTAAAAGGAGTAAATGCATTCGTACCAACATGATGTTTGACATTAGTTAGATGTTTAAGTATCCCCTGAAGATTTTCCTGAATTAATATCACTTATTCATCTAAATAAAGCCTTAAGAATATATATCCGCTATGATCTAGCCACACAGTTTCATAATTTTTACTGCTCGCAGTAAATTGTAAATAAATAAAAACTGCTCGAGGAAATTACATTTTCATTTTATCCAATCCAATCAAGTAATGATTTTTACACTGACACAACCTATGCTTTGATTTTATTATTCTACAGTGTGTGAAAAGAGGTTTAGTTATTACAGCTATTTACAGAACACAATGAATAAGAATTGACCAAGAGACTTACTCCTGGACGGTCTTTAGTTCTGGGAAATATTGGGGGGAAATATTNAGAAAAATCTTAATTTATGTCATAATAACGAATAAAGACAGAATAATTGTATTTCATAATGCCAAATTTTGAAGTTTTCCCAAAATTCCTCACTTTTACTCTGGGAAAGGAATAGCAGAAATTTTTGTGAACAGTTAGTCAGTGTAGTCAATTTACTTACCAGGAACGAAACATAAACAGAACCATCATTTAGGTTGATCACAATGGCTAGCTTGAAGTATTACTTGAGGGCACTAATATATTCAGTTATTTCAAGAGCTGCATACTACAACTTTATTTTAAGGTACACAACTTTTTTAATCTTAGTGAAAGGAGGATTGAGGTCATTGTAAGCACTTGAGAGTATGTTAATGAATAAATATTTCTATAGTCACTGGCTTATTCATTTATACCCAAGAACTTTAAATCGGACATTAATTTTGCACCATCCTGCTTTCATCATCAGCCCCAACCGCGAATTTGAAAAAAGAAAGAAAGAAAACAATTTATGTCATATACACTTTATACACGAACTGTTTACCATTGGTATTTGAAATGTCTTAATATTAAGATCCTTAGTTGATGCACATACATGGATATCGTAATACCGTCAATTGCAGAAAAAAGGATTGAGAGAAAAGAATGAAAATATGCATTCCCTTAGTTGCTTAATCTAAGTTTGACAATGCATGTAAATACAAGTAGAAATCATAATACCAGTGACGCATTGTTGAAAACACCCTTGTTAGAGCGCACTTACATAGAAATACGAACGTATGAACTTGCGATATCAGGGATAAATGTTGAAAATAAGATTAGAGTATTTAAATAATTCTGCGTCTAAGACTATATGATAGAATTAAAAGGGCGATTTTTAGGAAATCTAATACGCAATTTAAAAAGAAGAACCAATGTAAAAGGGAACATTCTTTTAATAACAAACGTTTCGGAATCTCTGATTCCATCATCAGTGCTGTAAAACAGAATAAAACACGATAATGAACAAATTGCGAAAAAGAACATAATATCAATAATAAGAACATAACATCAATATACCTACATTGAACGAAAAATAGCTATGCATAACCATTAAAAAAATAAAATTACTATCAAACATTCGAAGCCATACGTACACATGCACCTAAATTCTAGCAATCAAACCAACACACAATAACATCTACCCAAAGTAACAGGACTACACACACACACAAACACACACACATTCGAACACACTCCTATTCACACGGTTGGGGCAATATTTAATTATATGAGGTCGACAGATGAGACTATATGAGGTCGACATTCGAAACAATCTTCAGGTAAGCCAAATAACGAGCTCAGAGAAAATGAAATATTTTATCACAGTACAAATTTATGATATTTCCCACACTAATAATGCTGACACAAAAGAGTCCACCGGAGTCAGAGGCATGAAAAGAAATTGTCGTACAACGTTAACTAAAACATTTATAACGTAATTGGAGCATTCGGTGAAATTAAGAGAGAAAGAAAAAAAGAGAAACCGTTCATTTAAAAAAACTGATACATTAAATGGATAACAACATAGATTTTTTTACGAATTCCTTAATATAAATGTCCTTAATTGTTAGAAAAACCATACTAGGGCACAATAGCTATGTCACGGGTTCATTATGTACTTGAGAGAAACAATCAAAATATATTTTTAATATTTTATCAAAGACAAGATTACTAAAAGTCTNAGTCTTCAAGTATGATACATGCTTTAAATTCTACTGGAGAATGGCTCTGAGGTTCTTCGCTTCGTACTCCGAAGTTAAAATGAAAGATGAAAAGACAGGAAACGCGCTGCTGAAACAAGCCGAAATATAGTCTTGAATGATTTTCAAGTAGAAAAGGTTGGCTAAAAGTAATTTATAATTATAGAAAACATAGCACAATGCGTACATCTTAAAACAAATATACAAACATACATGCAAAAGTGAATTGCAGAGCTTGTTTATTACACGATGAGTGAGATGATTTGTTTGTGTATCATAAACTCAGATTACGATTATTTTCATTTATTTATTTACATTTTGGGACACAGGAATGTCCAACACTCACTGGATAGCAATAGATTTTTTTAAACGGTGAGCCAATGAATCAATATTTTTTTCATTGAATATCGAGTTATTTCTGACTACAAATTAGGTGCTAGATGGTCGCAGAGCATTTAGCGAAAGTAATCGTTATGACGTTCAGTTTTGTTTTGTTTTCGAAACAAAGAGAGAAAGAGAATACACTTCCTCCTGCTACATCGAAATTTACGACTGTATTGCTCAGTGGGACTGCATTGCTTAGTGCTGTCGAACGAAATAATTGGGAAAAATGAAAAACGACTTAGCAACGCACAAATGAGCTATTTTTAAATTTTCAAACAGAAATTTCAGAAAAAATCAGATGGCAGTTTAAAAACCACACAAAACTCACACTTTCAGTGTTCCCTCTAATAACATAGAGACAGAGACATCGGTACATAAGGTGAAATCGAAATACGGTGACAGATTGGTATTGCTAAAGAGCAACAAATACTGCAAAAAAAAATGAAGTGTATTCAACAATATGATTGATGAATATGAAAACAGTATAGGTCCCAAAACCGATCCTTGTAAAACGCCACGACAGGTTCGTGTCAAGTAGATCTGAATAAAAGCTTCCAAATACATCATACTTGTAATGATGTTGAATGAAAGTTCATTGATTTTAAAAATATCTAAAGATTTTGGCATTAAAAACGTAGTAGTTTCAATTATAGCTATCATCAGTAGCAGACCAACGTGGGACATTTCGCTCTGGTGTCATATTTCTTTGTTTTGATTGTACTGCTGGGAAGCTTCTTCGTAGTCTGTCAAAATTTTGCTCTGCTTTATTAACTGGTTAATGATTTGAAATATTTAAATACGATGTTGAAAAGTGAATTAAATCATTAACGGTTAGTATTTCCGATCCAGATATTTACTTTTTATGCTCACTAATTTGGGTTCATTTTGCGATCATACCACCGAGTCACAAGTTATGATTGTAAATTTAGATGGATTTTCGGTCCTATCGCTGCACCAACCGTTGTTAGGGTTCCTACTTACGAGGTCTATTTTATTTCATCGCTGCGGCATCAGATTTCAGATTTTGTACTTTGCCCGATCATTTAGGAATAATTTTAATGAGATACTTGGTATCCACTGTGACCAGCCTTTAAGGACTCAGATGGTATAAATATAATTAAATGTACAATTCATTGAAAGAATAATGCGATTTAATGCAACATTTCGGTGATCGTGATCGAGTGATTGTTTTTATAAGCGTGTCGGGTACATCAATAAAGCCGTATTTTCAAGGCAATCTGTTATTTACGCATTTTCGATATAGTCAGTATCATTTACGGATTTGGTCGTTTCTTTTTTATTCTTCGCTCTCACTCTTCTAACTTGCAAAAGGAATAAAAACGTAAAAAAAAACACTTATTTCACTATTGAAACTGATGAACGCTGACAACTATTTATCACAGAGCTATTGAGAGAGAAGCTTGATTAGACATGATAGTAATAATGAGGACTTATTTTACGAGTTTATTTCGGCTTCAGTGATGATGATTGATCGTATCTTAAATTGAAATTTAGAAACTTATAAACATGTGAGTGAAAGAATAAGAAGAATGACAATTAAGACCAGACTTCTCGTCCATCGAAACTAAATGCAAGAGTGTCAGCAAATCACGGACAGCTGAAAGAAAAAGCTGCTGGTGAAGGCAAAATTTACTGGAGAAGTTCGAGGAGGGTGAGTTCATAGATGACATCATGTTTTCACAAGACACACTATTTACTGTGGCGTCAAAACTCAACTTCCACACTGACTGTGTGCTGGGAAAGTCCCTCACAGTCAGCCCTGATTCCCAAAAAACAGTTTGCAGACTTTGAAAACTCCCATTGGGCTTGTCCATGTCATTTGGGTGACAAGGGGACATGTTGGATATAGATAGAAAGAACAATCGATAAAGGATGTAGTAAAATTCTGTTTACTAATTACTAAGTTAAGTAATTACTTTACTCATTACTTACTTGTGAATCAAAGCAGTTGAAAAAAATATTTCTACAACTCGATAGTAGCAATGATGCGATCAATAATGGTGTTTCCTGCTCAGCCTATTTCATATTAGATTTTTTGTGATAAGTTAATAAGTCGTCCACTTAATTATTTCGTGCATATCAAATTTATCAAAGTTATAACTACGCACTCTGTGAAATATTTTTCTTCGTTCGTATTTTATTCTAAAATGTTGTATTTAGTTTGTTGAGTCTCTTTTCTTCAATAAATTTTCAGCTTATTCTCTTGATAATAATGCTCAGCGACCAAGTTAAATGAAATGTGTCTTTCCATTTTTTTCCTAATAAGAGAAGTACCTTAAACGAAAGACTTATTCAAGTGAAGAACTAAAAAAAAACTACGTGCGAGTCTGATTCGACTCATTTTTGTGCAGAAAATTCCTATATTCTAATTTTTCCCTTCAATGATTGCTATGTCAATGTGCACGAGCTCCCTTAGGACACGGAAAAATTAGATTATAAGCTTAGCTTCACTAACCCCGACAAAGGTGTTCCCAAGAGAGAAAAAGGAATGTACAAATTAGTATGGAATCAAAGGAACGGGTAATCTATACACAAAGTTTGTTCCCACGCAAGATCCTCTGCGCTTAGAATCAGCAAGTTAAGAAAGAAAGTTATGAAACCAGATGAAATTTTAAGAAGCACATTAAAGTTTCTAAAAAAACAGCAGTGAGCCGAAAGAAAAGATGCTTCGTAACAAAACGAAAAACCTATCCAATTTCAGCAAAAGATAGGTCTATTTAACTATCAGTTCGGAACCTCACAACTTCCCCCTGGAAGCGCACGCGGTGGTCTTTCGTCCATTTAATAAGAGACACGAGTAATCTGATTTCAACCGTTGCTGATTATGATATGTCATTCCTTCGAATAAGTTCTTGTTATGAATTCAAATCTAGTACTGAGAAAAGAATTCAGGACCCGATTATCAGAACAAAAGGTTCAGTTCAATTATAAAAAAGTCATTCAGTACAAGAATTAGGAAATAAAATTCACACTGTTGATCAAGCAAGAGTAATTATGTTACTCGGTGTAAAAATTTCCCTGAATTTTCACAGTATTCACCATAGTAATTTTCTATTTTTCAATTGAATTTAAAGCATTCTGTGTTGCAATCTTATGAGAACACGTTGACTACATGCTCTCATTGCTGGTGGTTTTTTGGACACCACCGATGTGGCCAAATTTTCAATTGTTGCTAAATTGGGTGATCAGCACTTTGTTGAACAAACTTCAACATAAAGTTAGGACCGTTGAAATAAACACTTTCACCCAATAACCCTGCATTCGAAAACTCTTAGTTAAAAAGTTACAAGGACCCAAAATTTGAAACGTATGGGAGAAAAATTTGTACTTTGGGAGGGGTAAGAAAATGAAATGTAAAAGTCTACGAAAGCATTCATATCATGAAAAAAGAAGCATAAAAACCGCCTTAATTTTTACGACCATTAGAAATAGGTTTTTCTAAATTAGACTAAGTTTTTAGGATAGAAATTCAATATGACGCCCATCAATTACGATCAGGGCGTGGAAACACCGGTGCAATGAGGGCACGGTATCATGAATGAGGGCCGGACGCGATCAAAGACACCAAGAGTTTTACGAATCCTTGCGGAGGCTTCAACAATTCTACCGATGAGGCCTTCTTTAAAATGTATCAGTATTTCTAAACCAAACTCTTCAAATGTCCCAAGAAGTAGGAACCAAGAGTGCAATATCAAAGAGACCTTGGTGACCATGTGATGTGGCTTTCGTGGCTATTTTAGAGCTTCTTTTGTAAATGCTTAACCTAATTTAAAAACCTGTTTCTTATGGTCTTAATAATTAAGGCTGTAATTCTGTTTCTTGTGTTCATATTAAAATTTATTCTTTAATTCTACATTTTACATCCCTGGCATTGAAGAAATTGAAATATTATACGGTCGGTTCTCCGTGCTCCGCGTCCACGCACGCCGTTCCCATTTAAACAATGTTGAATTAAGTTCTTAACCTCGAATAATAATCTGCGTACTAAAGGAATTAAAAGAGGTCGGTATCTTCAAACCAAAAATGTTCCGTAATGAATACTTTCGTATGCATTGTTCAGGTGAATTTGTTGAACTGAATGGATAGCTCTAAAAGATGGGTTTCAACATTATTTCTATGAACACAATAACATCAACACACTTTTGAATCATTCGATGGTTTTATTCTATGAAGTTACCATGAATATTGAACATCGCTGGCGGTATAAATAATTTCATCGCTAACGGTAATTTTTTCCGTGCTCGCTATGCATCGCAGTATACGGATGATATTTGCCGTAAGTATTCTACCGTGATAGGTTTTAGAGCATGCCGCTCTCTATCATAGAGCCGGAAATGTCCTCGGACGTCATTGGCATTCAGGTTTAAGACGGCATATTTTGGACCACTAGCACAGGTTATAATTAGCCATAAACTTAAAAACTCATTGAGAGCTCGTTTGTTTAATCTTTAAATTTTAACAATTCTGAAATTTTAACAATATTTTCAATTCACGCAATCACTACCAAGAGTGGTAATCTCTAACTTGAGTACAGCAGGAGGCTTTAGGCTCCTTTTACATTACTGTACTATTTGCACTCAAATTTCAACAACACGCACTTCAAGTAGTGCTGGCTTTATTCCGGAAGAAGAAGAATTTTATGGAAAATTTTCCACCAGGGTCACCAGCAAGACTTTATTCCGGAAATTTATGGTTGCTTACGCACAAAGCCTCACAGTTTTTGTGTTTCATATTTTTGAATCTTTCTATTTCTCCTACCTTCATTGTTAATTCGTAAATCCTACGATCGTTGTTAGTTTCACATTTTCTATTTATGAAGCTATTCAACAGCTCATCAACGTTGAAGTGTTGCTTTGCGCCCATCCTATGCAAAAGCTCCAGATTCTTTTCAAAATAGTTTACTACAATTGACTTTAAATTTGAGGTTGGCATTGACCTTAACATATACAAATTGTAAACTTCGTTTTGGTCGAAAGCTTTTCCACAATATTTTAACGTAACACTGCGTTACAGACGCCAAATTCCTCCGAAGACTGGGCGAAATCATAAGACGATTCTTCAGCTTGTACAACACGTAGCATCGCACTTTCAAGAAATCTCGATAGGTTACGACTAAAATCCTCGTATCCTTATATGCATTTAAGCATGAAAAAGCTTCTGAAATCTTTTCTATGGTCCATGAATGTGTTTTGAACTCAAATTAACAAGTATCTTATTCAGACGAGAATAGCCATGATGTTGGGTGGCATAAGATTAGCAAATTAATTCAGTTGTACAGGATGGCGCATAAGTAACGCACCCTACTGAAGGTAAATTAAAGATTTATTACCGCAATATACACTAGGTATCTGCAGACAGGATACGACACGTAAAGAAACTTTAAGAGTTCCTCTATCGTTTGCAATTAACCCTATCGTTATACCTTTCATAGTTTATTTGTTATTAATTTATTAAAAGGGTGAGTTACCTATGCGCCACCCTGTACAAGGAGTTACGAGTGATTCATAACATTTTGTTAATAAATACTCGTGAGTCTAGTGCTCTGTTCACTGGGAAAGTTCTTTTAGTCTTCTAATTCACTTACTCGCCAACAGAAGCACAGGAGATCGTGCTTAGCCTTCATAGCTTTACTGAAGGCTGTTATTATTGATATGATGAAAATTTCTGCCATTACGTTGTAGTGGCATTTCAAAAGATGCAATTCCAAGCTACAGAAGTTATAGAGGCAGAAAGGGAATTTATGCAATAATTGCAAGTTCCAATGCGCTGCTAAAACTTCATGCAAAAACATTGATTTTCAAAATGGTGATTTCTTTCGATCATCAGTGAACATGAATGTATCTTATTGTTATTGGAGCCTTTTTTTTATTATATAAGAGAGTTTTAGCCTCCCTTAACCACGACAAAGATGTTCTAAGAGAGGAAGGAGGAAGGCACCATTTAGTATGGAGTTGAGGGAACGTAGAATCTATGCACAAGGTGCACAGAAACAGTAAGCAAAGAAAGAAGTTCATGAAACATTTAAAATTGAAGAAGAAAGTAATAGGAGCTGAAAAACAGGACAGCAGTGAACCGAAAAAAGATGGTCCGTAACAGAACAAAAACCTATTTTATTTCAACAAAAAGGAAGCCTACCTAACCCTTAGCTCGGGCCCTCACATTTTCCCCCTGGGAGCGCTAATTCCCATAGATGCATTAGTTGTATCCCCCTGAGGGAGCATTGATCCAGAGCCGCAGCTCCTGCAACGTTGGCGCATACTATAAATTAAATATTAATTAATTTATATATTTTCCGAGCCGCGCAACGAATACCACTGACCCACTGTAACGTTTTGGTGAAATTCATTGGCGAAATATTCATTTAACCGAACTCTACCATTGAAAAGGAACACTCCCTCAGGAGACTCCTGTTCCTGGCTAGCCAGGACAACACCCAAACAGCAAGCTGTTGGCAAGACCTTGTGGACTTTGCATGCATTACAGGCCAGTAACAGAGGTGTCCGAAAGAGAGGAAGGATAAAAGCACCCTTTAGTTTGTAATTAAGAGAACGCAAAATCTATGCACAAGGTGTGTTCCCACACAAAATCCCCTTTGCATAGAGACAGAGTCAGAAAAGAAATTAACGAAAAAAGACAAAAGTTCAAGGACGCAAGAAGTGCTAAAAAAACAAGGCAGCAGTGAACCATAAAATGATAATCCATATAAAACTGGAGAGCACTTAACCCCATAGTTGTATCCTCCTCAGGAGAGACCCCATGAAGTGCCAAATGTTCTGAAATTGATGTTTCTACATACATTTCTTGTCACTCCAAAATTCCTTGTCCCTCCGAAATAAACTGAGCGTTTCTCCGTAAGCCCCCAAGTACAAAGAAGTTTAATATTTTCAATATGCCCAGTGCTCTCTTAGTATTCACGTTTAAAGTACACTCCCGCTCAAAATCTACGGCCAGTTGAGAGGAGACCAAATTAGCGTAGCATATTTTGTTATTAGAAGAACCCGCATAGGAGATGCACAGTCATACAGAGCACATGTTGGGTCAAGATTTTCATCCTAAAATTGTATAGCAAATGAATGCCAACTTTTCCATTCGTTCGAAGTACTCCTAGTTAAACATTTTTCAGTACACAAATGCTTTCATCTCCTCCACCGTAAATCTTGTTTTGACCTATTTTGATTAAACTGCCCGTATTCCATCCCCTATTTGGACTCAAATTTCTATACAAATTAAATTAGCTCAAAAAAATGAGAATACCTGTGACTTGCTCGGACCATGAAGACGGACACAAAATATTTTATTAAATTCATTTGTAAACTTGCTTTCGATTTCTCCAGAATTTAAAAAACTTTGTTGAACACTGACATTGAAAACATCCCTTGTGTCGGTACAGGAGTGAAATCAACTTTTCCCTAAACCATGTTCAAGTTAAAACCATTCTCATGCGTAAAAATTTTTATTTTCACACATATGAAAAGTCATACAAAAAATTAGCATCCCCAGAAATATCACACTGAAAATTAACAAGACCATAATAATACATGCAGACCATATATCATTCCCATCTTAATGCATAAATATATCTCAAGAATAAAATATTCTAACAAATAAGTGAAAAGAGCTAAGATACGGAACAATACAAAACAATGGGAGTAGAGTTGGACACAGGATGTAAATATAACTGAGGCAGAGGTTAGGAAGACCCGGCCGCTTCGCTGCCACACTCCTTGTAGACAACGGCACCACGCGAGATGAGGTCGGGCACCTCCACCGCCAGCCACGGGCCCAGCTGCAACAGCGAGAGCCATGCAACAACTTAACATCGAAGAAACTAGGTTAAGTGAATTGAGTTAAACTTCATTGTACACTTTAGAATAACGTGATGGTAGGATGCCCTAGAAGTCGCTGAACTTGTTCGGGCCCACAGGTAGCTATACGTAAATTTGACCATTGTACTAGACTTAAGAAACATTCTACCTCTGTAACACCTGTGGTAAATAAATTGTTTAAAGATACCCAGGCCATAAAGCTATTAACCCTTTAGTGTCCGCATTTTGTACTCATATAACCGATATTACACCCACCATCATTAAACTGGCACCAGCATCATGTCGTCACTGACATCACAAGAAAATAACTGCCACTCGACACTGAACTTCGAGAAACACATTGGGACACAAATTTCACGAGGAATAAAATATGTTAAAGCTGTTCATGAAAGTGAATTTTGAAATTTACTTTGACGGTAATGCGTTAATTTTGAGAATCATCAACACAGTGATGTTGTAATATACTGGTACACAAACTATATTTCTCAGAAATTCACTTCTCAGACTGACATTAAAAATAAACGCTACTCTACCATAAGTTCCGGCAGATTCCAGTACCGCACTTGAACTACAAGGATAAAAAATTCTATGAATATCGACATCGGTACTTCGAAGCCGTCTTTAAAGGACAAACAGAAACTGTCCATGATCTTTTCTAACATATCCGAAAATAATGCAACAAATTTACATTTGCTCAAGCGCAGTACAAAATTTTATAAGCTATGTACCACCCACGAAAAGTGAACAGATACCTTAACAACTTCGTATGAATACTCAAAAGAAATATTCATTAACAGTCGTGCTCACCAAATTTAAAATGCTTTAGTCTCGACAGAATCACTAACGGAAAACAATCTCTTATAGTCGCTTAGAATACTTCTTTTGTAATCTTAATTAGTTATAAGTTAGAGAAATGAGTACATTTGCACTAGCTAGAACAGGCTGACGCTAACAAACTGTTCCTAGCCCTGTTCACAGCGATTATGAAGGGAGCAGGGTTAAAATAAATCATAGCACTGCGAAAAACGCCCATATACAGATTACCACGGTAATTTTACCGTCCCTTGAATTCACGCACTGACCTAGACTTAAGGAGTAATTTCCTCACTTCAGACCATTCGTAACCCCACTAGTTCAGTGCACTAATGCATTCCAAGAACTTTTGACACAAGCTGAGGTACACAATATTGCCATTGATCAAAAGCTTAAGGTGAAGGCCTGAACTTCCGAGTAAGCCAGAGATCATAGCTCGTCAGATTGCAGAATACAGGAAGTGCATGGAGATACGGAAGGGAAAAGACGAAAGAATTTGCACATGTGAAATAGCACATTTTTAGACTGTTATTAGGCCAGCATTCACAAAGTGCTGACATATTGTAGTTCTTAATGCTTGACTAAAGATGTACAATAATATATTAGACTTTCCAAGTATTCGGCCTCAGACAATAAAAGCATGTATGGGACATGACAGTAGTATTGAACAAAATATTCTTTATTTAATGTTTTGTTCTGAAGCTTGTATTGATGCGGAATGCACCAGAATCATGCCAGGTAAAGCCAAAGTCATGCCAAACTACAATGCTACTTCCTCTGCGTTTAGGTTAGATTAAGTTATAAGTTTAAGGTACCCTAACCATACCGAAAGTGTTTCAAAGACAGAAGAGGTGAAGGCATCTACTATGAAGGTTAGGGAATAAGGTGTTTTCTCACACAGGAAACCCTACGCATAGAAACAATACGTTGAAAGGAAGAAAAAGGAAGAAAACACAATGAAGAGATAATGGAGACGGCATGAAAATTGCAAGAAGCTAAGTGGGCACGAAAGACAGAAGTCCCGAAGGCCTATTTAACTGAAGTAACATTACAGTCTCTCCTCTGGGTGTTTCCTACAAAATAAAACAAGTGAAATTTCATTTGCGAAAATACTTTTGCCCATCCCCCACTGTCGTAGGTGCTACAGCATTAACGAACCCATCCTTTATTGTAGGTGAATTAGGAAAGAGACTGATTCAGTCAATCACGTTTTCGAGATTTAACCTCCAATGAAAACGATAATCACAAACAAAAACACTGAAAATGAAGTATACGGGGTACTTGGGTACTTCGAGTGTACAAGATTTCAGTGTCTCAAATGGTAGAACTTCCTATGGTCGTAAAACAAAGCATAGTCATCTCGATGAGACAATAAATCGAGATGAAAATATTGACCAAATTTAAAAACACTCGTAAGAAAATCGAATGCATAGTATGATAGACTCACCCAGAAAACAAAAGTGAAGAATAGTGAATAAAGCTAAGGCCTGTCAAAACACAAATTTAATTTCACATTACTCCTGCCACAAGCGTAGTTTATTCCGTTACAGTGGGTAAGTGTGGCTACTAATGAGGAGCGCTGGTTGGTCATTAGAGAAGTACAATCATTAGCAACCTAACTCTCGTGTGAAAAATTTCTCTTTTATCAATCTTATTTTAAACTTTCCGTAAATGATTGGTCATATTTTGTAATATTTTGCCGTGCTAGATGGAGTTGACTTTACGTAGCATTCGATTGCGCAACCCTAAGGTCAGCTTCGTTACTTGAAAGAGATATGAATCTTTTATTGTCAAATCGAGGGCGTCGACGCTTGTCGTTAGCAACAGCGCTAATTTTCACTCAAAAATTTTGATTGGACTGTTAAGTACTGATTCATTTACTAGTTACGTGTATCAGACTTTTATTATGAGAGCTGTCTAAATAGGCTACAAAACTTCTGTCTGCACGGCGCTTTCCATTGCTGGGTACGGTTAACTGAAAAATTTGGGCTACTTCACTAGATTGCCTTCTTGTCAGGGAAGGACCTGCTAATCTTGTTCACCGTTTTAACTACCGGGTTGTACACTTGAAACTAGAAGCGTTTTGATTTAGCGGCCTTTATTGCTCTACCAAAACTCAATTCCGACCTGTTTAAGTAACTGGCACTACTTTATGACTGAAATTGAATTATTGTGTGGACTAGCCACATGACGTTTATACAGGGAAATCAACTTCATACTAAGTGATGCTTTGGCGTTACGTTTTGGGGTAATTTTGTTGCGGGCATACTTGAAAACTAACTGCTTCATAAACTTGTCAAATACTTAATTTGTACAACTAATAAAATCCTAATCTTCTAAACTCTTGTATTGATTAGAACGTTGTTGTACTTACGTTAGAGTGCTTCCAAACCCCATTGAAAGGACTTGACGTCACCTTTTGTTGCACTGCTAAATGACTCATTTGCATTTCTTAATTCCCCTGATTGGAAGATACATGGCTAAGATCTATGGAACTAATGCGAGGAAAACTTGAGCACTGAGAATAGAAATTTGAACGGCATTTAACCATCAAAATCCCACACCTGAGCATAGCACAAGAGATGAACATATCTCGGGGGATGCTTAGTCCCCTGCATGAGCTCAAGGACATTCTCCTCCCAGTAGCTAAGAAATTCTAATATATTTCATTCGTTCAAATACTTTCTCTAAAGATATTTGAAGAAATGCTCCTCAAACTTCCTCACATCAGCTGATTGAGCTCTTTGAACAGCAATATACTTTGCCCGCCTCATGTGACAAGAACCGTCGCCTGCACAACATCTCTTTCTGTAATTCAACCACAAGGAGTTAAGTTTATTGCCCGTTTCTTCCATCAGCAACCGCCATAAATAGATGATCAGTAGTTGCACTCGCGACCATCACAAAAGCACTACTGAGCATTAAGGATGCACACTGCCGTGGTGCATCAACTAGATTGACCTATTTAATCTGCCACAAACAAAATCCTGATTAAATACGTACAGCAGAACGCTCTCATTTTAGATTGCTTCATGAAAACTTGTAACTTATGTTTGACACACCCAGTATTTGTTAGTTCCAACAAAATATAAAATTTCCTTTCGTCTTTTAACAGCTTGTAATAGTAATGGGTAATTAGTGCACAATTTTTCTGACTGTCTTTCACGATGCTATGAAGATTCTTCAAGCCTGTGAACAAACAGCCAAGTCAAAACACAAAGCCTATGTCCTTACCCCAAGCGCCATGGCATGTGCTATACCAAACTTTGGTACATTTCTGGCCCACAAAGGTTTGAAGTGATCGGTCAGACAAATGCGACCTCCTCGGTACATTTTGGCAGTCTTGCCATCAAGCTCAGGTAATGCAATCTCAGGGGCAGTTGCTGGATACGTCACTGGAATCTGCAACACGAGTTACGGTGAGAACACAAGACACAGGAGTATACAACACGTGAATACAAAAAATAAGACAAAACTATGAATGTAAGTCATTCAGCAATTCTAATCTTAGAATGTTTTCAATCATATAATCAAGCTTTTATAAGGTTATCACTGGAATTAACAACAATAAATTACTAAGTGGGAGAAGTAATTAGTGAAATTTCAGCAATGGGTTAGACCAAAATTAAAAACTCTAAATTGAGGTTCTTTCTATCTACATGTCCTAAAAATATCTAAGTAAACTCTATCAATAAATGAATCACTAAAACAAAATAATGATGTACCAATCAGGGATTTCATAGATAGCATGATACTCTCCTCTCAGCTTTTGTACATCCAAATGAAAAACAAAATTTGATGCACAAGCTATGCTGAATGTTGTAATTATTAATAGTTACAAAGCGTACTCCTACCAGTCAAGCTAAAAATCTTTTATTGTGGATGTTCATGAAATGCTGTGTGAGAGCTGCTAGTCCAGCTGAATGAATGACAAACTTACCTCCCTTGCCTACCACTTGAGCCTGATGTAGAAACACTTGACCCATCATTTGATGAAGTTCCATGCCAGATCTTAACAGTTCACCCAGTATTTAATTGCTAAATTACTATTGCCTACCAATCAGTTCATATTTTTGAGCTTGAGCCGAAATTCCCTTTCTTACATACTTTGTGCCCCAGCACCCAATATCACATCAAAACGCAATAACTATGTTGGTAAATTGAACTTATGGTAATGAATAATATTCACATGATTAGTAGGGTCAAGAGGGTTGGTATATTTCCATGGGAACACTGAAAAAATCTACGCAGCAATAACTTTTAATTATCTTACAACAGTTAATGTTATTTTGAGAATCCCTGACAGTGCAGAAGCAATCTCAAACGAGCATAAAGAAGGAAACATTTTGTATGAACTGTGGAAAACGGAGAAAACTGTATAAAACGAAGTGTGTTCCCACAATGGACACCCAGCGCACTGAAACAGCATGTTAGGCATGAAGAAGAAGAAAAGATAATAAGGCGTAACAAAAACGGCATTAACACTGAAAGAAGCTCGGTATACACTAAAGAGACAAGTCCCAAAAGGATATTTATAGCCAAGGAACCTAAAACCATCTCCATGAGGGCGCCAGTCACCACAACATTTGAAACACAAGGAAAACTAACGTATGACGACTGCCAATCTTATGCCTCTGAGGTTTTTATTGGATTGAATATTACATAATTTTGAGTCTTTCTTTAAATTTATTTCCCAATTCCTGAAAGTTGGGTCATTCACCTTCAACCATCATAAGTTCTTTCACTTTAATCCCATACAGATTTGTTCTGGCCACATTTAGGACAGAACTTTTCAATACTGTGACATGCACATTAAAGCTGACTGTGGAGGCATGTAAGCCTAAGAATTACAACCGAGTTGTCAAGAGAATAGCAATTACTACTCGAGAATGCTGTTTAATCAGAGATATTGCAATTAATAAGCACCTTTTATACTCTCTATTCATAACCTATATTATTACTAGGGTAAAAGAAACTAGAAAAATTGATG
>JACJUY010010255.1:0-16314 GCA_014220935.1 Platorchestia sp. MABIK
CCTCCATGCCGAGAACTCGGTCTCCTTGTTAATGCAAATTAATGAGGGGTAGAACCGAACATTATCTCGTGACAATACGACTTATCTTGATAAGGTAATCTGTCATGATTAATAATATAGACCTTATGCTACTAATAGTTTTCCTTGAACGTACTGTTCCCATCTAGCTCAAATTAATTTTTTTAGCAACATTCACAAACTGATTAATCAAATTCAGGAAATGATGAATCAAGATTAGAAAATGAAGAATCAACGTGACAGTGTTTTTCATTTTAGCTGTTGGTGATTTTGAGACAATCGACAGAGAGTTGGGGACTTGGCAGTTGGAGAATGGCTCACTGGAGTTGGGGACTTGTGAGAGTAGCTTACTAGAGTTGGGGACTTGGCTGAGTCCCCGCAGCCTGAGAAAGTGTGTGTGGTTCTTGAATGTTGGCATGCGGTCCTCGGACAGCAACATGAACAGCCCGCCGTTCATCTCCTCTGCGTGGAACTCGATGATTGAGGATGACAGTTTCTGAAATGTTAGACTTATGTTTATTTTAACGCTTGATCAAATTACACTAGATGGGAACAGTATATTCAAGGAAAACGATTAGGAGCATAAGATCTGTATTTTTAATCCTGACAGATTACCTTATCAAGATAAGTCGTTTAATAAAAGAAAAAAATTAACTTGAATTACCTTATATGATGAATATTTCGAAAGGAACAGGTATTCAAGATTTGTTTTGAAAGCTTTGTAAGAACTTTTTCAACGGATCTCAGCAGGGATTGCATGCAAATTTTTAGTTTCATTGAAAAGGATACTGTGATGTGACCGAGATTTCGAATAATAATAAGGAAGTATGAATTTATTTCTGCTTCGTGTTAAATGATCATGATGTCCAGTTTGAGCAGTTAATAATTGTTTGAGTTCTCTGTCGCCATCATCAGTTAGTGTTTTATACATGAAATCACATATGGAGAGGTTGTAGAGATCGAAAAGCTTGAGTATTTTTAAGCTTGTATATGAATCATTTGTGTGAACATTAAATTCTAATTTCATTACCCCTCAAATGGCTCTTTTTTGCAATCCAAAGAACAGATTGGTTTTATTTTTATCAGTTCCGTGGCAAGCTTCTATCCCGTATTGTAGATATGGTGAAATGATCGTTCGATAAAGTATTTTTAAAGCTTCTTTAGGCAATACATTTTTTACTTATGAAGGATTCCAACGGATTTTGAAAATTTAGTATTGATATGTGCAATATGCTCTTTGAATGTCAGAGGTTTATCTAGTATAATGGCCAGAAATTTACAGGAGATGGTGTCTTCAATTTCACCATCACTAATTTTAATGTGTGGATGAGACACATTTCTTTTGTATGAGAATATAATGTATTTTGTCGTATCGATATTTAGGCATATTTTATTAGCTTTTAGCCACATTGAAACATTTTGCAGCTCATTATTTGTACTCTCTGCAATTAAAATTGGATTTTCATTTGGAAGAGCCGCAGAGAGCGTTCTGTCGTCAGCAAAAAGTATGAATTTGAAGAATGAAGTAAATTTAACTATATTGTTGATATAGATTAAAAGAGAAGAGGCCCAAGGACCGACTCTGGCGGTACTCCATGGCTGATTGTCAGCAATTCCGGTTGAGCATCGTCAATGCCAACATATTGCTTTCGATTTGTTAAGAATGATTTGAACCAATCATGTGCAACTCCTCAAATGCCATAACAGTGTATTTTCGATAGGTAAATGTTAATGTCCACGCAATCGAATGCTTTTCGAAAGTCAAGAAATACGGAGAAAACAAGCTATTCCTCATCTATGTTAGAATGAAGGTATTGTAAACGATTAAATAAAAAAAACATTTATTGCCAATAAAGTACAAGCATGAAATGTCGATACATTGGTTTTTAAAACACCTTAACCTTAACATCCTTAACTGATAATAACACATTGGTATCGTGATACCCGTGTAAAATTTTGAAACAAAAAATGATTGACAGAAAAGCACAACAAAAATAAGTTCCCTTCCTTGCCTAATCTGACTTTTACAGTGCATTTAAATACAAGTAACTAAATGAACACGATCCTTGCGACGCTCATTTGAAAAACACTTTCATTAGTGCGCACATGTATTGAAAATAAAAGCGAAAAATGCATTCAAATACCTTAGCATAGAGACCCTTAATTGCTATTCATACATGGTAATTGTAATACCCATGTTAAGTGTTGAAACAAATGATTTAGATCCTTAATTACTATTTATACATGGTTATCGTAATACCCATGATAATTCTTGAAACAGGGTATGAAGAAATGCACTAAAAAAATGCGTTCCTCTTCGTTGCGGTAGTTAGATTTTCGTAATGCATTTAAATACAAGTGACTAAGAAAACATAATTCATGTGACGCATTGCTGAAAAACCCTCTCGTTAGTGCGCACTCGTATTGAAAATATGGGCATAAGAACATAGGAGCTAGTGATACGAGAGTGAGGGACTGATGTTAGAAGTAATATGAACAGATTTGATTTATTTTGTGTCTAGAACTATGAGGTCGACAATCGGGCTTTTGGACAATTTTTCACACTGACGCATCATACTATATGCTAAGTGGTGAGCTCGGAAAGAATATAATATTCACTATAACAAAACAGAAAATGGTTATGAAATTTCTTACTTACGCTAATGGTACTGGCGCAAAGAGTTCATCGGAGTCAAAGACATGAAAAGTTTTGTTGTACATTGCTCGCCGTAACATTTTCAACATAGGCGGAACCGTACAAAAGTTAACTATCCAAAATAGTGTTGTCATATTGTATTCGCGGGAGTAAGAAGGTAATAGTTTTCCACACAAAGCTATCAAGAGCAATTTGAGACTAGAAAAAGAAGATTAAAAAATGCTGTTCTTTAAAGTTATGACATTCGTCGAATCCGTGGCCTTTTTAAAAATGTTTTAATAAGAACGAAAAAAGGGAAAGAAGATGCTAAACACCCTCGCATTAACATCCTTTCTTTCTTTACGGTAATTAATTTGGTTTTGAAAATGCAATATGAATGTGAGTAACTAAGAAAACAACACAAAATCCCTGTGACACATAGTTGAAAACACTCATGTTGGGGTGCGGGTATATTGGATCACAAGTCCATAATATTTGCTGCATAACTGGAACAATACGAAAAGTTAACCACCGAAAATGATTTCGTCTTAATGAAAGTAAAAATTGCCAATGAACTACGTCGCGTATTCAAATGTTTTAATGTGAGCGCAAAAGGCTTTCAAATATCTCAAAATTTAGACCATGACTTGAAATCTACACTTGGGGATCGTAATACTTCTACCAGTTGATTTTTGAAACAAATGGTTGGGAGAAAAGTACGTAGAAAATGCCTTCCCTTCGTTGCGTTGGTCTGATTTTAACAATGGATTTTATTACAAGTGGTCCAGAAAACATTGTGCATGGGATGCGTTGTTAAAAACACTCTAGTTAGTGCACTCCCATATTGAAATTTGAGCTTACGAACGTTGGAACTAGTGAAATGAGGGATTATGGTTGAAAGTAAAACGGGTAGATCTATATTAATTTGCGTTTTAGACCGCGAGGTTGATATTGGAGGCAATTTTACACTTTTCGTTTCAACTAGTAAGCTAAATAACTGGCTTGGATGAAATGAAAGAT
Source organism: Platorchestia sp. MABIK (assembly GCA_014220935.1). Taxonomy (NCBI): domain Eukaryota; kingdom Metazoa; phylum Arthropoda; class Malacostraca; order Amphipoda; family Talitridae; genus Platorchestia; species Platorchestia sp. MABIK. The sequence continues at coordinate 3,674 of JACJUY010010255.1, forward strand.
TTTTCAATAACACAAACATTAAACTTCATATGCTACTAGCTTTGGCACAAAAAGTTCACCGGATTCAAACAGATGAATTGGATCGTTGTACAATGCCAACCATAACATTTTCAACATTGCTGGGACAAAACGAGAAAGTCAAAACAACCTATAATAGTGTGGGCAAAGTATACTCAAAGAGTGTAAGGGACGGCACATTGTCACACAATATTAACTAGAGCATTTTAGGAAGGGAATAAGGTCTACCTACATATATTTATATACACACACACACATACATATATATATATCCACACACATATATACACATATACATCCATAGGAGCATCACATGTGAGTACATACATGTACTTAATATTCGCATACAAGTAATGATATTGCAAATGCATAATACAGATATGTCTTGATTGTTGTATGATGTGATGAAAAGATAAGATAATTCTCACTAAAATTTCCTGACTTCTTTTCCAGTACGTTCTGCAGTTTACACTTACTGTGTAGAGGCAAGATAGAGAGCTATTTTAGTTTTGAATTCTCTAAGTGTTTGAGGGGTTTTGATGCTCTGGGGAGTTTATTCCACAGTAAGGCGCCTGATAATGACAGAGCTGTCTGCCCGATGTTAGATGAACGGTATTTGATTAAAACATCACGTCTTCTATTCGGCTTTAGGTTGGTGACGGTAGGGGAATGGAATTTCCCTATTTCAGCATTGCTATGAGGAAGATATAAAGAGGAGAATACGTATTGGGCTTTGTGCGCCAGAAATCTCTCCTGAATAGGAGCCCAGCCGAGCCTATATACAGCCTGTGTCGTCGATTTTTTAGAACGAAACCCGTATTGTTTGTCATAGAGGAAAGATTTTTGTTCAAAATAAGAATCCCCATTTATATACACAATTTTCTCAAATATTTGGCTAATAATTGGTAGTACAGAGTTAGGTCTATAATTATTAATGCAATTTTTATTACCATTTTTAAAAAACGAAGTCACTCTGGCAATTTTGAAACAGTTGGAGAAGATACCCCGGAAAAATGATTGGTTGATAATATTAGATATGCACTATGCTATTATATCAGCTATAGCATTAGGAACTTAAGCAGAGAGCGTCTTTAATCCACTTGATTGTTTTTTCAAGTTGTTTATGCACGTAATTACATCGGTTGGATTAGTTGGCGTGAAAAGGAAAAAGTTGTGTTCACGGACATGGTCCATGTTTTGCAAGAGGTCTGTAGGTTCACTAGAAACACTATCAACATATTTTCCCCTATATTCACAAAAAAGTGGTTAAACACTGTTGCAGTATCTTTTTTCTCGCGATTTTTTACATTTTCTTGAACGATGGAGACTCAATTGTTTTCGTAGCATTATTATTCGGTTTATAGCATGAGTTAAGCTGGCGCCAAGTTTTGTTAAAATTAGTTTTGTATGCAGTAAATCTGCGCGCAAAGTAGTTTTGTTTCGATGTTCGGGTTTGATTTGTCACATGATTCCTGAATCTGTTATGTGTTTCTTTATATATTCGTCCTTCGTATAGTAAAACTAGGTACGCTTGACGTTTCTTTATATTGATCACGATATCTTCAGTTATCCAGGGCTTTTGTCTATTTTTCGACGTAAGTGTGCGGGTGATTATTGGACCACACTGATTGTATGCGGTCGTTATAATTTCAGTTAAATTTAATATTGCTTCATCAATGTTAATCGCATCACATTCCTGTTGATTGATGTCTAATGATGACATTAATTCTTCTAGAACAGTTCGCATTGTTCCCAAGTTATATTCGTAAACACAACGATATGAGTAAGTTTTAGCCTGTGGGCTAGTACAAGCACTATAGACATTTTGTCTAAAATAAAACCTTATTTTACGCTACTTTTCCGCGATTGGGGAGACTAGCCTTCGCGAGTTGTATTAAAATGTTTTAACTAAATTTCAAAGTAAAATTACACTCTGGGAGGCCGCCCGATATTCACGAGCTATAAAGACCGTGACAGACAGCTTCGTCGAGTCGCGACGCCTGAGAGCGTCAGACCTATTTCAGCCTCAGCTGCGCACACATCGCCGTGACTCTTCAATCGCATTTCAATTCGAGAGCCTATGCAATCATGATGGGCTGAGGCACCCGTCCTGCGCGGCCTTCGTCTGGTGGCCGCTGGCCTCTGGAGACCTCACTTCGCCTGCACACCTGCACGCCGTAGCCCCAGTGGCAGATGTAAGTCGGGCGGCCGTTATATTCCCGATGTGTGAAGGAGGCATTCATTAGGCTAGCCTCGGCGATCTTCTGTCCGGGCTGCTGGTCAACCCAACTCGTGAAGCTGGGTTTTCCCTAAGCTGTGGTGGTAGCCGGGGCCAAACTTCACTATGAAAATCTAATTTATTAAACACAATACTAAATCTAATCGTGTACAATACTAAATCTAATCGTGTACAATTCTAAATCTAATCGTGTACAATACTAAATCTAATCGTGTACAATACTAAATCTAATCGTGTACAATACTAAATTTAATCGTTTACAGTACTATAATCTATAAGTCTTCCTTCAGCAATCCGTGCACCTCGGGCGATCGCGAGGGTCCTCCATCCGGGTCGCTTTCCCGGGATGCTCCGCTCGTGCCCTGCCTGTCTCAGTCATCCACAAGACTGCCGTTTACCTCCTCTGCAATTTTATCCTTCAAATTTGCTGAAGCTTAACTTTTGAATCCATTCGCTGACAAAATTCATCAGAAATAAACTTTTTACGGTGTTGAATTTGGATAATTTCCTGATGATAGTATATTTACAGTAAAGAATGAACCTTGAAGTTTTGAGTCAGAAATCATTCGAAAGGTTTTTTCTACACATTTTGCTTGATGAAAAACACTGGGAAATGGTCAGATAACTCAGAAATTATTATTCCGGTAAGAAAATCAGTTGGATCTACCATGAAAATATTAACGAGCAGCGTAGCAAATTCTGATGAAACACTTTTTGGTTTCGTGATGATTGGAAGGAAAGATTTAGACTGAAAAACATTTATGAAGTTTGAGATTTGCTTACAGTTTTCATATTTTAGCAGATCGTTGTTGAAATCCTCACAGATTGTTATGTCATTGTAAAGCGACTTGTTAAACTGTGAAATAATACTATGAAGCTCGTTCAGGAAAGATACAGGAAAAGCTGTTATAGGCCTATACACAGTTCCAAATATAATCCGTTTACCATTTTTCGTTAGTTCTATAAATAGAGTCTCAATATGTTCACGATTCACAGTTCCATTTACAATGATTTTCGAAGACATGTGTTGAGATATGTACGTACTGATGCCTCCGCTAAGTTTATTATTACGGAGTGAATGATGGTTATAATAATTCTGTATTTGAATCAGGTCTTTACTTGAGTCATCTAGCCAACTTTAGGTAAAGCTAAGAACATCAAAAATGCAATTCAGCTCAGTGATAGTACAAGATATTTCATCTATTTTCGGATAAATGGACCTACAGTTCCAACATAATAGCAAAAAATCATTACAGGTTGTTCTCATCGATTCAATGAATTCTTTAATATTGATGTATTCGTAATTTTTCGTTTCATTTAGGTTTGGATACAGTGTATTCAAATGATTGAGATCTGAGTCAATATTATCAAATGAATCAACATGGTCAGTCATTAAAATTAACAAACAGTAGGTATTGTGGAACGTAGAAAAAGAGAGATACAAACTTCAGAGTCAAGATAAAAATGAAGACATTCACACGTATAACTAAATTAAAAAGTAAAGATAATCAAAAACACACAGAGATTATTAGTCTGCAATTTAGCGCGATTTCATGAGTACGCATACTCTGTCCATGACCGGGAACATTAGGGATCATAAATTGCAAATATTGTAGTTTCGAGCTGTCAGACCGGTGGTATCCGCATGTCACACATAATATGTAGCGTAGGACTAAATGGGTTTAAATCGAATTGACAGTGACGTTATTTAACATAAAGACCTTGAGCATCTAAATTATTTTCAGATCTATAAACAAATGTGGTAACACACATATCAAGCCCGAGTAGCAAATTCGATTTAAGCATTCGATAAAAAAAAAAAAAAGTTGTAGGCTAGACGCACTTTTCGCTGTAGGGTTGCATTTATCAGATAAAATATAAGAAAGTTATATGAAATGTAACATATATAACATATAATACATGTATGGTATATGTATATAAATATAGATATATAGAGGTATTTGTATATCTCTGTATAAAAGTTGATCTAATGGATTGCGTTCTTGATTATTGAAATGTGCAGAAATCCCACACAGCTGTCACCATGTAATGATCGTTGGCCGCTGCCGTCATTGTTTTGATCGTCGTGACACTTCTATTCGCCACATTCAAATATTTTCTACTCTTTATTAGTCATGATGAAGTATAATTCGAGCTGCCACCACCCATAAAGGGAATATTTTCTATTTAATGAATATTATTTTTAAATGATATATTCACTTATCTTCGGTAAGCGTGAGGTCAGAGCTGAAGGCTATTATAAATGTGCATTTTATCATTATTTTATCTATGGCGAAAACCGAGGGTTTCACTAGAATTAAGTAGCCACGAATGAATAAGGTATCGAAAAAGGCTTAAGCAATTAGTTTTACTCAAAAAAAACGAACACTTTAAAACACTGTTAAAAAAGGACAAAGTCGCAACAAACAGCGATCTCGGCCTCTAACAGATAAACGTTAATTAAGCAGTAATTGGATTACAATAAAGTTAGTTAAATTTATTTAATAGCGTCTCAAGACGTCAAAGTCTTGATTAAATTCAACATATAGTAACCGTACACCGGCGGTACACAGTGGGCCTCTCAGCCCCTCGTGTCGACTGCGCCGTCAGCTTAAAACCTAATAGGACAATGTTGAAAAGCAGTTCGCTTGCCAACGGCCTTGAACACTTGCAACTGGAACGTCCGCCAACCCCCGTTGTACTTGTGGGCCCTCTCCCGTTCTGCACTGCACAGACAGCCACCGACGGTGAGCTTCTGGCTGAAGAAAAGATAGTTGGCACCCTTATAGCCCTCTTTTCGTCCCGAGGCGGACGGATAGTAATAGACGGTCAATTGGAAGACGGCTTGGCACACTCGCACTCGGGTCAGAGGGTGGCGCCGGTCAACCAATGGGCGATCGCTTAGAATAGCTGAAAAAACATACAAGGGTTAGAAAAACCCGTAATTATGCCAATGAGAATAATGATGGTAGTGCTGAATTCAAATAATGGTCGGACAATAAAAGTTCAAAATTGAGAAATTAGTACCTTGAAACCAGAGTACGTTGAATCCGTAGACCCAGTCGGCTAGCAGAGACAGGCCGCAAACGCATACTATGTGTAAAAAGAGAAAGTAACGGCAAGGCTTTTGAAAGTTGACAAGGCAGCAGTATAAAGGTTATAGTTAAAGTTCAATTAAAAAAGTGTAGCAGTTAGGTTCAATTCACGTAAATTACTTTATACCCACCTATGGAAATGGTGCCCTCAGTGTGTTAACTTGCAGAAAGTGATGGATGATACAACGAGTCAAGAGGTCAAGAAGTCAAGATGTCAAGTAATTCAAAAGGATCAAGTGTCCCAAGATTGAGGACAGTCAAGTCGTCCCCCAGCAAAACCAAGTGCAAAAAGCACTTTTAAACAAGAGAGCTGGGAGAGCGAGTAGAGAGACAAGCTCAAGCAACGTAAACCTAATTTACAACCAAATACCCCAATTACCAAACCTATACAAACTAAAATAAAAAAATGACAATCTTTCTACGAAAACAAACTCCAGCGACTCCGCAATCAAATCCACATACGACCGCTCATCCAGGGAGAAGATCTGACTAGAGTAGTACGACCAGAGGCTAGGAGACGTCCGTACCAGTCGTTGGCAAGCGAGCAAGTACTCGAAAAAGGCAAACAACTCTCCGAGGTAACCAGCACTGGGACAAATAATTGAAGATTAAATTTAAAAAGTCAACCTCACGTACACCCTGTGGGGATTTTTCCCACATATCATCATCATTATCATCGTCATCTCTTCATCCTCTCTTCCTAACTTATAAAGGAAATTAAAGACGCGAAAGATTATAAAGATTCGTTATTAACGCAGACATCTAGTATATCATAATGCTGTTGAGGGAGAAGCTGGTTAGACACATAGTAAATATGTTAACTTATCTGCGGGATCCAGTTTGGGCGTTGTCGAAGTATGTGCGAGGAGATTGGTTGCTTTATGAACTGTATTCACGATTAATTAGAATAAGACGAATCTCCAGTTAATTTACAGTCAATTGTCACTTTTACAATCGTTCAAAACAAAGCGGGTTCATCGTCACAGGCGATGAACCGCAGGGGGAGACACCAATAAGTTTATATGATCTTGTGCTGTTTATTTTCCAAATCTAAATTATCGAGGGAACCTTCTCGACTGCCTCAGGCAAACCCCTCCGTTTAGATTGCCGTTGCCCGCTCGGCTTGAGGGACCGCGGGCGCGTCTCCATCTCAGGGAACAGACGTGTTACGACAACAGTTAGTTGTTAATAAGTGAAAAGCCCACGATAGTGATAAACATTAATTAGGATCCCGCATTCAATCTATAGAAATGAATAATATCCTAGATGATTAAGATTCCAAATACAAGAAGTACATTGTGATAGAGGAAAGGGAAAGAGGTATCTGATAACTTGAAATTGTAATCCCTCAGCAGCGTCGTGGTGGTGATGTAGAGGAGGGCAGTTGGTGATGATGGTAAGGTGTAGCGTCGTCTGGCGTCTTCTGGTTGTAGAAGAGCACGAGAGGCAGATTGTGGAGTTGATTCGAAGTTGTGTTTTTTCGCGAGAACATATCTTTTAGATCTGTTCTTTTCAAAGATATGAAAGTCGTTGGCCAGACGTAGCATTTCAGTATTCCTCCTCTTAGAGATTCCTTCATAATTATAGATGTAGGGCGGTTATATCATGAGGATATAACATTGATGGCAACATACTAAATATAACAACGAAAATGAATGAACGAATTATCAACGAACCAAAATATATTAAGATTTATTTGATGACGAGAAGGCTGAAAAGTTCCATCCGACATTGAAAATTAACGAGTGATGCAATGATACGATGAAAAAGAAATATGTCAGAACTGCAACCTAGGATCACAACAATCGTTGATTGACCGTCAGTGCTCAAAGAGATAAATCCTATCGAACCCTATCAGGAGAAAAAGTCGTCTTAGCAAAAAATAACCTAATGTTCAATGGTCGACGGTCTTCAACAAGTTTAAAACTTGCTTGTACCTCTTCTAACGAACTTTTTTCGTCTTATTTATTGGGAAATGTTTCCTCAATTGAAAAAAAGAGGTTAGGCCAAGTTCTTTGATTGGTCTCTGAATCGTAGTGATGCTGACGGGCCTCTCAGATAATGCCATCGTTGGATTGGTCTTGATGCTTCCTTTAAGGCTGGCTTGAAAGCGAGGTTTGCAGATTTTATCTTTTCTTGACGCGAGAGTGGCTGTGCAATTTTGGCCAGACTCATTAAAAAGCTTACAAACGGAATTAACTGTCTGACTTTTATGCTAGAAGTATTTTTCAATAAATACTAGAGTTTAGCCCGTGCACAAAATTCACAAATAGCTGAATGTTCGACTACCATAATGCACAATGCTTAATGTTTATGTAGCCGACTCCTAGAGTCAATTGCCGGCATCATTAATAGCTTAGCATAACTGATGCATTTCAGTGTTGCCAACTTTTAGAGGAATCAGATTCATCAACATTTTAAAATTTGCACGGAATTATCTGAAAGGCCCTGTATATCTTGTGGAAAGTGAAGAGATACTGCAACAGTGCTTAGTTGCACCTCACCATAGCATGTAGCGCAGCAAACTGTACAGTAGAGCGTTGCATCACATCACTGCAGTTCTAACTAAAACATTCCACAGCTGGTGGTCAGACGTGCCTCGATGCGTAACAAAGTAAACGGAGCTCAAATGATGGGTGATGAGTGATACTTTGTGTCATTGTGAACCGCAGTCAACAAGTGCAGATACGGCCATATATAGCGAGCTCACAAAGGAAAGTTTGGCTAGTCGGATTCCTCTCTCGAAAAACAAAGGGAAAGTCTCCTATATCATGAACTTTGTAAAGGTTAATTTTCTGTAATTTTCGATACGTAGTGTGTATTAAATGTTTTTTGTGCTCGCCGTGGCACAGTGGTTAAGGGATCGCCCTTGCATGTAGGAGTCGAGGGTTCGTATCCCGGCGCTGGCGCGGCGATTTTCCGTTGGGTATAAGGGAAAGCACATAGCTGGGCGTTATCGCGATAAATTATCGCGATAAATTATCGCGATAACGATTTCGGGTTATCGGTTATCCGATAATTTTTTTTCCCGAGTTATCGATTTATCGATATCGCCGATACTTTTGGCTCCAAACTATCGATAATCGATAATTTCAGTTTTTCCCGCTGGGATTCGACATGACGGGGCGGGACGAGTTCGGGACAGGAACTACACGTGTAGGATGTACGTGTTATGGTGTAACGAGGGTGGCCTCTTTTGTGGCCTTTTTGATCAAAAGTGTGGCCTCATGTGGACTGGGACATCTGGCAACCCTGTGGGTGAGACCGTGACGACACGTATTCAGTTCGTATTTAGCTCCTCTGATCGTTTGATGTGCATTTAAGTCCGTCTTGTTTCAGGTCAAACTTGCATTATAATAATTAATCGATAATATGAGTGATATAGAGGAACTTAGTGACAGTGATAGGGAGGTAACCACTAACCAGTGGCTATAGTGGAGCTAGACTAGCTCCACTAGGGCTATTTTGTGGTATTATTGATGTTGGCGTATAATTCTAAGTGTTATTTACGATCTAGACAATCTTGTTTTCTTTTTAAATCTTGGCTTTTTTTACAGGGCAATCTTGGCTTTTAATATTTTTGTGTGTGGCAACCCTGGTGGTCGACAGTCGGGGGGCCGGGTGGCGAAACGTGTGCGTACTTGTGTGTTGTTGGCTGGATCGCGCTGAATGTATGTATAGTGTGAACGTGGCGTCGAGTGCTGATCTTTATTAGTTTTGTCTTTTGTGTTGTGTTTTTGAGAGTTAGAACTATAATTGGTGGTTTAATAGTTACTAATGTGACGGATATTATACAATTGTGTGTAGGTCATACACACACACACGCCCACACACATTATATTTTATTCAGATTTATTCAGATATATTTTATTCAGCGTTTCGTTTCCGACTGTCTTTTGGTACCTCGGAAGTACTATGCCATCTGACTTTCCTTGGTATTCTGCTGTTGCCTCAAAAAAAAGACAAAGGGAGACATTTTGTTACACTAAAAATAAGCGGGACAAACATTAAAAAAGCCTGCCTCAGGTCACCTTATTTAATAGTAGTGCAACTTTTGGAGCTAAAAGCTGTGTTTCGTTAGTGTCTGTGTATATTGTGTACATTTGTGCAAGTGTGTTACGTTTTTCTGATTCTAATTTATCTCATTTAATCATATGGTTATATACATATGTATATTTTTTCACATATATCTTTATCTCACAACTAAAAAAACATTTCAATTTGTTTTTTATTCAAAATACCAATATCGTTATCGCTAGTATCGGAATTTTGGATTTATCGATTTATCGGTTATCGATTATCGGCGATAAATTTTTCGCCAATTATCGATTATCGGTTATCGCCGATAAGGTTTTCGTTAACGATTTATCGGTTATCGCGATAACGTGTTTTCGTTATCGTGCCCACCACTGGGAAAGCACAATACCCCACTCAACCCAGGTGTCGGAAATGGGTACCGACTTTACGGGGAAAACCGTCATGGTGTTCCATATATAGTGTTAGTTATAAGGCATTTGAAAAGCCAATGCTCAAGATCATATGTATCAGGCTTGATTGGAAATCAAGCATCCTAAGATGCAGATGTTTTTTTTTTTTGAAATCCTAAGAGCTGCGATGCTAATTGTAAGTTAAGAAATATGCGACAAAATTAGGTTTGGAAAGGTTGTCTACCAAACTGTCAGCTTAAACTGTCAATGCTTACGCTGTCAACTGGTAGACTTTGGTGGAAGGTGTTGACATTATGAGGGGCACACATGTCACGAGACGTTAGCCCCTTCGTTAATTTGCATTAACGAAGGAATCCAAAGCTCGGGGCGATGATTGGTATTCTTCCACTTATAACGGGAATAATAATACAATCAAAAAATGAAAGAACACACAGTAAATACGTTAGTGCATTACAAAATTGCAGCAATCGTAAATTATTGCGGTACTCACAGAGTTTTACGACCCAGACTTACTCGTCGTCCAATTCGCGGGTTTCATTCCGCTCTCTTCGAGTGTAACTTCTGTTTCCTAATCATTCGGATACACAATACCACTTCAGCCGTTACAAATTGCATTCTAGCAACACCTCCTAATAAAATAGCTTACGTGTTGGCGCACAATGCATAAGATGTACCAATTAACCATAATATATATTTGTTGATCATTACTAACTCTGTGATTTCTACCTTGAATTGACCTACCGACATATAGATATCAATAATTGGCCGGTCAATTTCCCCCAACTATCAAGATTAAACATCAACAATGAACAGCATTATAACTACACATACTACAATATGCATTCACTCAACGATGCGCACGCAAGCCAGGCATTCTACACCTCACTCCCTCGACACCGTGTATCGTTAACTGCAATCCGCATCACGACACTTACACTGTTCTTCGCAGTAAATATCAGTTCATTTTTCGGGATAATTTTTTTTGGTGTTGTCATTCTATCACAAAAGCGTTGATCGACGTTCGAGCAATTCCTATGAAACTTCTGACTTGCCTTGAGCTTGTTCCTTTTTCCTCCGTGTACAATAAGAGGATTACCTATTCTTACTTGACCGCAAAAATTTATTAGCACCTATTTCACGTTATTTCAACGATTTCTTAACCATCATATATATGTTCGGAATTTGATTTCATTGTGGGAATCTACTACCCTGCACCTGCCTCATTTTTCAAATCTCACTGTACACATTTCTATTGCACCTAGAGGAACGAAAATACATACAGATACGTAAAATAGAATTCTGAACACATTTGCTCCTCTAAAAATTTCCGATTTTCGCAAAAAAAAAATTTTCTCGATTATTAGAACTTTTGCGCAAAACATTTCTCACTCTACAATTTTTCACGTAGAAGCGTGATTTTGGTCTAATTCAACGTGGAAGGACTGTAGGAACACCGTAACGAAGGATGTTTTTGAATTTCGGATTAGAAAAAAGTAATTGTTACATATGTCCTAAAAATGTCTCTCCTAGAAAAATCCTAGATAACTCTTTCTAGCCTCAGATTGCAACATTCTATTGAACCTAGGAGAACAAAAATGCACACAGATATGTAAAATTAAATTCCAAACATATTTGCATCAATAAAAAATTTCAGTTTTCGCAATAGAAAAAAAGGTATTGGCGAACATAGATATAAAAAATAATTTTTTACGTCAAACCACACCCCTTTTACAATTTTCAACGTAGAAGCGTGATTTTGACCTCATTCAATGCGGTTTGATAGTGGAAACAGCGTAACAAAGCGAAATTCTATTTAAATAACAAAATAAATTTTTATTGAGAATAAACAGAAAATTTTTATTTTTATTATTTTCCATGTTAGACATGTGTGACAATAACTTTTTTCTAACGCGAAATTCAAAATATCCTTCGTTACGGTGTTTCTACAGTCTTTCCGCGTTAAATAAGACCAAAATCACGCTTCTACGTTGAAAATTGTAGAGTGAGAAATGTTTTGCGCAAGTATATTTATTTTTCTTATAATCGCGCAAAAAGTTTTTTTTTACGAAAATTGACAATTTTTATAGAAGCAAATGTGTTTGGAATTCAATTTTACACATCTGGATGCATTTTCGTTAACCTAATTGCAATAAAAATGGGAAAAACGAAGTTTGTAAAATTTGGTTCATTTGGTGAAGTTTAGGGTAGTAGATCCCCTTATACTAATGATCTCTTTAAGTAATTTACTTTCAGAGTGTCATGAGATTCTTATACACTTACCCCGCCCTGCTTGGGGTACATATTATTTATCCTTTCTTTGGCCTGAAAGCCCTTGGTTTGTTATTTGAGCTTCATCTCTGTAACGAAAGAAGAATTTAATTTTTTGTGACTATTATATTGCGTCAAACTTATCCTCAATTTATACACTTATTGACATAATATCTACAAGTTCTCCTATTTATCACGTATCGTGGTACTCAAGACGGAATATTGAACATGACTGAACTGCATTCCCAACGCACAACTGAGTTTTCCACCTTTCCACCCCTCGATAAACGACGAATAGCCATACATTTCTCCCTGTCGTGTCGTGGACCTACTTCTTCACCGTTGTTATTTCCTTTGATCGTCGTGACTTAAGGTCACAATTCTTTTATTTTCTAATGAAGATTGAAGGAGACTTTTCAACGTCCACAGAAATTAATTATTTATCATTCAATTTATATGGTAGCGTGCCACTAACAACTTCGATAACCAATCTCCATCCTTAACGGGAAATTAACGATGCAGTAAACACATTAATTATTTATTCCCTACAAAGAATACAAAATTACTAACACG
>JACJUY010010255.1:18207-29712 GCA_014220935.1 Platorchestia sp. MABIK
AAGTAGAAGGTAGATCTTGATAACGGCAAGCGCTTTTTCGACACCCTCACGGCTGATTTGAACATATCAAATATATAGAGCGTCCTCCATTAAATGACAGTTTCTCATACGTTGTGGTTAAAAACCATGACAGTCGCCCTTCCCACGTTGATTTATACGTTTCCTTATAGGCCTATCCTGGTGTTTTCTCCGCCTCAGAATCTCGACCTCATTTCTGAAACCCATCACTTTCCACCCTTTTTCCATGTATCTTCTTCTCGCGATTTATGGGTGCTCGTTCAACGCTTTTATCGTGAGATTCAAATAAGCGACTCTGCATGGGTATACATTACACTCGAGCACTTGGGACTCGCTGGTCCACTGCAAATTCTAGACTTTCGGTGCGCTTTCGCTTCTGCAGGTCCTCGCCTAACCTCAACCACAACAATGTGTCGTTTCGGCCTGAGAGAGGTGTTAATCACTCTTCAGGACTAGCCAAGCCTCACTTATACATCCTCAGCACCATCGTACAACACCCTCTTGTAAGCTGAACACAACACTCTAAGCACAAACGAATCACTTCGACACAAAAGCACATTCCTGACACACACACTATTGAGAGTTCACAAGAAAATTACATACAACAATTTACATGAACTTTGACTAAAATAAAAAAAGGTTATTGCGAAATTTCTATAATCAGTTATTTATGAATTATTCGCTACACACAGAATCATCATTCACAACAACATGTACATTACAGAGGCAGACCGGCTGTGTGTTTGGTCTACGCAAGGTTTTTTGGGCTCTTCAGAGATGTCACGAGACGTATGCTACAACGTCGTCGTATGAGGACTTTATACCTCGGCTCAGAAAGAAGGGGAAAGAGAAAGTAACAGATCTGACAACCGCAGTAAAAAGAAATAGACAACAGAGGAAAGTAGAAAAAGTGAGTTTCTGTTCCATACGCGCCACCACCAGTACACATCTGACCAACACGGGATAATGATAACTTCAAGCAGCACATTTTATGTTAAATTTATTTGGGTTACGACTGAACACTTGAGTTATCGATTGATGACATAAAATAATATTGAAACCATTATGACACATAAATGGGGAGCACACGCTGCAATAAATCAAATGAACATTATTGTATAACCGGCTAATGTAAAGCACGACATAAGGGTAAACGTAATGAAAACCACTGCCCTTAACTCACCACAAGGGAATTCCCAAGGAGATAGAGCATTTCACTCAATGCCTGAAGTTTGCACTCGTGATTACAATTTTTACACATAAAATAAATTGATAATGTAGAAACCATTTAAGCCCCTGACGATATAACAAAACGCATTAAGCACACTCTTAATTCTGGACACCATTATGTTGCGCTTTTCAATTCACAGTCATTTTACTTTTGCACCCTTGATACAATTTACGCAAAGATCAAACAAACAATATAGAACCCATGATGCCCTTGACGATATAACTCAACGCATTGAAGCCCACTCGTTTTGCTGGACACCTTTATGTTGTGCTTTTCAATGCACAGTCATTTTACTAACTAACCTCAATTCCCTATTGAACCCGTTGATGAACCATAGTATCAGTTCACTGTTTTCTACTCGAATTCCACCAGGAAGGAAGCGGAACTCTACTCGAATTCCACAATCTTCTGCGCTGCGCCGATGGTCCAGTGCTAGCTCCATTTAGAGCTCTCACGTTAGAACTCCGTAGGCTGCTGCCGCAGGTACTTCACGGGCTTTCTCTTTCCTGGGCTGATACTTTGGCTTATGTCGACTGTAGTGGTGTTGATCATCGCTTGTTGCTGCTTTCACTGGCCCGTTTCCGAGCTTTGACGACTCGTCTTTGAGTGTGTTGCCTCCACGCTGAAGGCCTGGCACTCGGTACTTTGTGCGGCTCGTTCGAGTATTGCTGCAGACATCGCGATTGCGTGGTTCACATCGGGATGCTGAAGGTTCGTGAGAACTTGAAGATTCATGCAGATCAAACTCAGCGGTGCCAACAAGTTGTTTCCATGCTGTACTTTTTGCCATTTTGCTTCTCACTTTTGGCAGACACAGTGCGTTACTGGTGCGCTTGGTGCGATGATTCTGGTTCGTAGTGCCGTTGGTACGCACTGATTGTGATGTGATGACGTTTAGAATCCTGGTGCGTCGCTCCGTACCCACCCACACTCATTCGATGTTAGTATTACACTGTATTCGGGGTACGATACAACAGCACACGGCGGCCCGCTGGGTGCCTCACCCACGCAATTCACTTGGGCCTCTCGATTCTTCCGCTAGCAAAAGACCCCGTTCTGTTCTTGTGCACAGCTTATGATCTCTTCTCTTGCCATGTTCTAGAAGCTTTGAGAATTTTGTTTGTTGTCCTGATGTATCGGTTGCTGATGCTGGTCGGTCAATCCCTTGCCTGCTTCGGACACGCCTACTTCACGGTACTTTCTTGAGATATCATTGGCTCTCGTAAGGCGGCCCTCTGCGTTTGACTTCCCATCCGCCTCTCGTACCCTCGTTCTTTGAAGAATGTCGACCATTGCTTATGCCTGCTTTCCCAAGCGGGTCTTCGTTTTGTTTAAAATTGTAATTCACGTCCTTTTCCCGCTGATAGAAACATCGTTGTAATAACCCGCGTGTCAGATTATTCGCTGGTGAATGATCTTTATTTATCTTTTAATCGTCGTGACATATATATATTCGTCACATTTATTATATTTTCTAATAATTATTAATCAAATTGGAGCTGCCACCACTCTTTAAGGGAATATTTTCTATATATTAATATTATATTCAAATATTTTCTGTAATCTTCGGTAACGTGTTTTGCGGTAATCATTTTCAAAGCCTTTACATTCATTTCTTACGAACGATCGTCTCTTTTTCTCTCCTTACTCATCTCACTACAAAAGGTTAAATAAAAGGCATCTTTGAATGAAAAGGGAAATTCCATATTAATGAATGTTGTCAATTAAATGACAGAATACGCATCCTACATACTTAGAAGTTTGAATGAGGAGCCTAGATTGGCATTATTAGAGGGAATACTCATCTTATCGGGAGATTCCGTCGTTGTTATGCGGATCACCGGTGACTGCACTGCCATCTTGAAAGGAGCTGGGCATTCAGTTGGTACTGAATGTTAGCGCATCCACGGCTACAGAAACAACTGACTTGCAGAACTCAATTCAGTAACTATAGCAACGTAATTTATTTTCCAATTAAACGCTGTGATTTACTTTAAAATTAAGCGCAAACAGCCGCGAGGCTACAACGCACGAGAATGCCCTCGCTTCTTCGTCCTTTCTCAATGAACGTCTCCCCCCAACTGCCTGCCTCCGTCGAAGGGAACCGCGTCGGTCACGCTACCTCTCTGAGATGCTAATTAGTATTTTTGATATTAACGCTCTAAGATATAAACAGGAGATACTTCCTAAACAATTCAAATACATGGATAATTAATTCTATAAATATAGTTATAATAAAATCCCGTTTAGAATACACAATATTAAGAAAAAACAACAGGTAGTCGTACGTTGATGTTCTTGGCAATTTTCTGTTGGCGTTTCGTCCTCGTCATAACGATGTTCGATGCCCGTCCTTGTCGAGGCGATCTTTCCAGAAGGTACGTGATGATGTTCTCGCAGACTGAGTCTTACATATGGTCTTTTAGAACGTTTAATGGATTGAAATGCTGGCCAGTCATCTCCTCCAGTTCTTAGCGTTGTTTCCTTTTTTCTTTGGTCGGAGACCATAGACAGTTATACTGAAGAGTATAACAGAATTCGCGTAGCTATGCGCGAAGGTCACAAATTCCTTAGGCATCCTGGCCAATGTGCAAAGGAAACCCGACCTTTAACGGACTCTCGGCCAATAAGACATTTGACATTCCACAAAATGCCTGTCCCCGTCGCAGCTTTACCTAATGAAATATATCTATTGTGTTATCTATTTTCTTACAGAGATGAAAACAGGACACATAAACAAGCTTATTTGACTAAGTCTTTTGATAGTACGCTGTATAAGTAGGCGGTCGTTTCGAACGATTAGAAATATCCTGAGACTTACAATCGGAAATCAGTGCTGCCGCAGAATAAACCACTAATGGCTTGAGCAGATTCAAACCTTGTGATGGACACAAGGAGTAAATGAGATACCTAGTTATGGGTGGCAATACTAAAGACAGAACCAGATTCGTAATTAAGTGGCCAGCACTTGCTGAGAAAGTAGTGCCGGTAAGTTTGAAAAATCGAAAGTAACGTCGAAAATAACTGTATAAGTTGTCATGACATGACTCTGCAAGGCACTCTTTTAATATGAGAAGCGTCAATTAAAATAAATTAAGTAACACAAGTAGAGTGTTGACTGTGCTTGGATCACTACAGAGAAAATTTGAAAGCAAATTTAACGAAATTAAATTCAATCTAATAATTAATTTAGGAGATGTTGAACATAAGACGAAAATCTTAATTTTTCAAACGTGAAAGGAAGGTGCAAAGTTGTGCGAATACTTCGAGAATGTTATTAATAATCTTTCTAGCTCTTTTCGGATATTTTAATTCGTTGACAAAATAGTCATTATCATTAGAATGGTTTGAAAGCAAAGCCAAATTTAGAGATATCAAAACATTTCATTGAGATAGGATAAGTCAAGGAAACGAAAAACACAAGACTATGTGAACATCTTGTTAATAATTGATTGGTCCAAATACCTAGCGCAAACTTTGAATAAAAAGTTGGAATACATATATCAGAAAGGATTCTGTTAGCAAAAGTAGAAATTTTAAGCAAAGCATTATTTTGGATATGCAGATCGCTGAAAAATTTGATCAATCATTAGAACAATTGACTTTGCGATCACCAGGAGTGGGCTACAAATCCGTGGAAGTTCACGATTGTCCAATATGTTAAGAGTGGACTGGTAGACCTCCCGCACACGAACTGTACTCATGCTGTTAGTACGTGGGTGTAGTTTTCCTTTGTTTGTTTTTGAGTGTATGTTGACAGAAAATGAAACGACCGATTATCCAAGAATTTGAAGATGATCATCACAGATGAGACATTCAAGGAAAAGTTAAGGAAATGAAATGACCGTGGAGAGTAAGTAACAGGATGCAGATTAACTCGGCGAGGACTACTAATCATCTTATTTACAAGTTCTTCAACACATGTTTGAGCACAAATTTCAATGTTTCAGTTTTTATATTATTTTGAATATTTGAACAATTTATAGGGGAGTTAAGCCAACCCCTCTATACGTGGCTGTCGCAACAGGCGCCTCAGTCCCTTGGTACGTATCTCTAAAATCTAGTGGGGACATGTGACAAATTTTTGGTGAAGGAAGTAGTATGTGACGAATATGAACCACTATTTCTTGGTGCGATACAGGCTGGTTTCGACACAAATCGCACAAATTTAGACGATCGCCGTGCACAAGATGGACGGACTTGTCCTGCTCGACTCTGCAAAACCCGTGAACATAGGATGAAATTAAGTTCGTCAGTTATTTTTGTACTTCGCTGCCTGCCATGATGTTTGCAGGATAGACTCAGCAAAATTGTTAGGATTAAATTTTTCAAGAAATTAAAAGTAATTCAATATAAAAAACTGTAAATAGAGTGTATTTTGATGGTCAGAGAGTTACTTCTACCATATTTTTACACTGCCTTTTTAGAGTGCTTAAGAGTGAATTGCTGTCAGAAGTTATTTTTAGCTTCACTCCATATACCCTGCATTCCGCACAAATGCTTCATACTGAAAGAATTACAGCGGGAGTACAAAATAATGGAGACAATTGGAAAATCAGAAAATGTATTTTAATATGGTGTAGGCCCACCTTTTGAGGTAACTGCAGCCTCAAGTCTTCGAGGTATTGATTCACACAAATTGTGAATTGTTTCCAAAGGAATTTTAGCAAATTCTTCAGTTAAAACACCCTCAAGTTCTTTAAGACAATGGCGGCGGAAATCGACTTCTTGCTTGAATCTCTACAACCGACCATAAATGCTCTATAGTTTTGAGGTCTGGGGATCGTAGTGGCCAGATGAGATGCTCAACTTCACAGGAACGTTCCTCGTGCCATTCTTTACCAATTCTAGTTGTATGGATTGGGGAATTATTATCTTGAAAGATGGCGTTCCCCTCCGGAAACAGTGCTTGAACCATAGGATGAACTTGGACGGTCAAAATTCCTAAATAGTCTCGGCTGTTAATTCTTCCATGAAGGGAAATTATTGGCCCGGCAGATTTCCTAGAAATTGCACCCCAGATCATTATAGAACCACCGCCATTGAGGTCTGCTGTGATTTTATGAGCAGTGGTCTTGCGACCCTTTCTAACAATTTGATTTAGAGTCACACGGTTTCTCTCAGACACCTTCGACTTTCGGCCAGACCTGTGCTTTGCTGACGACGTTTTTGCTTCTCTTTCAAAAGCATTAATTACATTTAAGACAATGTCGTGATGTTATATTTTTTTTATCTCATCGATGAATATTATCGTAGTGTTCGTCCTATTTTATTGGTCGTTTTCAATGTTTTGATCGTGTTTTTGATTTCACCGCTGCCTTGCCATTGTTATAGATGTTCTTTTCTTTATTCCATATTTGGTGATTTATTTCAAACGTGACGTTGCATCGAAAGTGTTATATTCTCACGATATAACTGCCCTACATCTATAATTATGAAGGAATCGCTACGGAGAATACTGAAATGCTACGTCTGGCCAACGACTTTCATCTCCTCGAAAAGAACCGCACTTAAAGATATACTCTCGCGGATCAGCACAACTTCGAGTCAACTCCACAATCTGCCTCTCGTGCCATTTCACGAAACATCGCCTACAACATCTTCAACAACCAGACGGCACCAGTCGACGCGACGCCTTACCATCATCACCAGCTTCCCTCCTCTACATCACCACCACGACGCAACCGAGGGTCTACAACTTCCAAGTTATCAGAGACTTCTTTCTCATTCCTCTATCACAATGCAATTCTTGTATTTGGGATCTTAATCATCCAGCATATTATTCATTGCTATAGATAGAATGCGGGATCCTAATTAATGTTTATCACTATCGTGGGCTTTTCGCTTATTAACAATTAACTGCTATAGTACCACGTCTGTTCGTAACGTGTTTGTTCGCTAAGGTGAAGACGTGCACTCGGCTCCTCAAGCCGAGTGGGCAAGGCAGTCTAACGCGGGGGCTTGTCAAAGGCAGTCAAGGCACGCTCAATAACTTAGACATTGAAGAGAAACGATACAAAATCAAATAAGCCTATTGGTGTCTTCCTCTGCGGTTCATCGCCTTTGGCGATGAACCCGCTTTGTTTTGAACGATTGTTAAAGTGACAGTTGACTTTAAATTAACTGGAGATTCGACTTGTTCTAATTAGTCGCGAATCGTATCGTATCGTTCTAATTAGCCGCGAATCGCGGGTTCATCGCCTTTGGCGATGAACCCGCTTTGTTTTGAACGATTGTTAAAGTGACAGTTGACTTTAAATTAACTGGAGATTCGACTTGTTCTAATTAGTCGCGAATCGTATCGTAAAAGCAGCCAGCCTCCTCGCACTTACTTCATCAACGCCAAACTGGATCCCGCAGATAAGTTAAACATATTTACTATGTGTCTAACCAGCTTCTCCCTCAGCAGCATTGTGATGTCTTTAGATGTCTGCGTCAATAACCAACCTTTGTAATCTTTCGTGTCTTTAATTTCCTTTGTAAGTTAGAAAGAGGTGACGATGAAAATGAAGAGATGATAAAGAGATGATGATGATAATGAGGATGATAATATAATGATAAAATGCACATTAATAATAGCCTTCAGCTCTGACCTCACGCTTACCGAAGAACAAAGATAATTAATTAATTATGACGATCATTATTGATAATTAATTTACTATAAATATTATTTGCCCAAATATCGGGCTGGTGGCAGCTCAAATTATACTTTATCATGATTAATAAAGAGCAGAAAATATATGAATGTGGCGAATAGAAATGTCACGACAATTAAATAAAAGATAAAGAACATCCATTACGATGACTGCAGCGATGGAAACCACGAACAAAACAAAAGTTAGATTGATAATTTTGGACCGAATCATATTCTTTTAGGTATTGTTTTGCTGCCACCAGCCCAATACTCGGGCGAATAATATTTATCGTAAATCAATCATTAATAACGGTCGTCATAACTAATTAATCATCTCTGTTTTTCGGTAAGCGTGAGGTCAGAGCTGAAGGCTATTTTTCATGTGCATTTTATCATTATTTTATCATCATCATTTTCATCGTCATCTCTTCATCGTCTCTTCCTAACTTACAAAGGAAATTAAAGACACGAAAGAATACAAAGGTTCGTTATTAACGCAGATATCTAGTGTATCACAATGCTACGGAGAGAGAAGCTGGTTAGGCATTTAGTAAATATATTAACTTATCTGCAGGATCCAGTCTGGGCGTTGTCGAAGTATGTGCGAGGAGGCTGGTTGCTTTACGCTCCGTATTTACGATTAATTAGGGTAAGACGAATCTCCAGGTAATTTACAGTCAATAATATTGTCACTTTTACAATCGTTCAAAGCAAAGCTGGTTCATCGCCGATGAACCGCAGGGGAAGACGCCATTAAGTTTTATATGGTCTCGGACTGTTACTCTTCAATATCTAAATTATCGAGGGAACCTTCTCGACTGCCTCAGGGCTGGCAAACCTCTGCGTAAGACTGCTGTTGCCCACTAGGCTTGAGGGAATCAGGGCGCGTCTCTACGTTAGTGAACAAACACGTTTCGACAGTGGTTAATTGTTAATAAGTGAAAAGCCCACGATAGTGATAAACATTAATTAGGATCCCGCATTCAATCAATAGAAATGAATAATATCCTATATGATTAAGATTCCAAATACAAAAAGTAGATTGTGATAAAGGAAATAGAAAGAGGTATCTGATAACTGGAAGTTGTAGTCCCTCAGCAGCGTCGTGGTGGTGATGTGAAGTGGGCAGTTGGTGATGATGGTAAGGTGTAGCGTCGTCTGGCGATGTTGTAGATTGAAATGGCGCGAGAGGCAGATTGTAGAGTTGATTCGAAGTTGTGCTTATCCGCGAGAATATATCTTTTAGAGTGGTTCTTTTCGGGGATATGAGTCGTTGGCCAGACGTAGCATTTCAGTATTCCTCGTAGCGATTCCTTTATAAGTATAGATGTAGGGCGGTTATATCATGATATAACACAAGGTCTAGCAGTCAACAGAAAAATGAGAAAGTGATAGTAATACTCGACCTTCAAGGAAGCAGTGGTGGCGATGATAATAAAGGGTCTTGAGTTCACGTTAAATTTAATCCGTCGGACGTAGTTCAAGTATTAACATCAGAATATTACTGAGAATAACTCAGGATGCCGGTTGAGTTCAAATCTAACAAGTCAAAGAAGTGGCATCTCCCGAAGACCCTGGCGAGTAGGGTTGCGGAGTCGGAGGAATAAATTTGCGACTCCGACTCCGACTTCGCCTTTTCAAAATTTTGCGACTCCGACTCCGACTCCACCTTTCCAGAATTTTGCGACTCCGACTCCGACTCCACCTTTACAGAATTTTGCGACTCCGACTCCGACTCCGACTCCACCTTTCCAGAATTTTGCGACTCCGATTCCGACTCCACCTAATCACAATTTATTAGATGAATACTACTATTTGCAAGTGTTGCAACCTGTACAAATGGTTAGTATGATCGTTATGGACGAACGACTTTTAAATTGGCAATAGAATGTTAAAAATCAAATTTTTCTAATATATATCTACTAGTGTACACGATTTTTCATAAATGACGGGATTCGATAGTTTCCTTTAAAAAAGTTGCAAGATATTGATGACAAACAAATAGATCCACCCTAATAGTACCCGCGATTAAAATATTCTTGTACTTGTGCACTGGTGAAACTCGTATCACAAATAAGGTAATTAAGCATCCTTATGAACGTCACAGGCGCACACACCAACCAAGCAAGCAACAACTGTGCGTTATATTTCAAATTATTATTAGCAAAAAAATTTTAAACAAATTTTCCATGCCTTTTTACCACGATAAGCTGCATTTTCCCAACAATAGATTCAATTTTTTTGGCAAAATTTTTACATAAAAATAAAAGTGGGCAAATGCCAGGTTTTTATATCATTTGAATGATCAAGCTGATTCCCATTGTAATAATACAGGGGAAATTACACACAAAAATGCATTTTTTTTTTTAATTGATGGAGAGACCTAGCGTTCCATTTTATATCTATAGGATATTTTTTCGCAAAATGAATCAATTTTACGAATGATGAAATTCCCAAAACTCCTTAGTTTTGGAAAAATAAGGACTTGAAGAAACTTTGAAACCTAAAGTATGATACCACGTTCGCGCCAATGTTAGCGCTAACTTTTTCACTTCAAATTAATCCAAGTCAAGTTCAATTTAATCCAAGTCAGGTTCACTTTTATCCAAGTCAAGTTCAATTTAATCCGTCAAGTTCAAAATAATCCACGTCAAGTTCAAACTAATCCAACTCTAAGTTGAGTTAAGAATTGACACGATCACTCGTAAATTAGAGCGTTTTTTGCATTTAATATGTTTCTACTGGATGTGATGAACAACACAATCGTTTTTCCTTTCAGCGAGGAATACATAAAACTTTCACCTGTGTTACAAATAGCCTTACAATCTAAAGACAAGCTGTCGTAAAATGTGCCAAGTATCCTGCATCAGGAGGCAGAGTGTGTTTCAGATCTTTGACCGACGTGAAAGATACCAGTCAAATATAAAATAAAACCAGTTCAGTTTGTGTTGTACTACTCATTGTAGTTATTTTAAAATTCTACGTAAATGGTTGTATGCATTCATTCAAATATTTATGTTCAAAAGGTCATTTTATGTTACATATAGCAGTATCGGGGTTTTATTTACTCTCATTTCATTTTTCATTTTATCACATGTATGAAATCCCATACATGCGAATACGTGAGATTACTATTGGACGTTATGTAGATTTAATCTTTAAGAGAAATATACAAATGCGATTCACTGAGTACTTATGTACGATTCCGTTTGAATACAATATATAGGAGTACGTTAGGCCTACTACACTCATACATTCCTGCAATAACAATAAAAGTGTTGCCATCCCTTCAAATTAATAAGCCAAGGCAAATATATCATCTATGTCGATGAAAAAATCTTAACTTGTTTTTACGAAAATCGTTTGGACGAGCGAAAAAATGATTTCGTTGCTGTATTTTTATGGATTAAATATACATATCGTCCACTTAAAATCTTATGTAGTAGCATGTTTATATGATTTCATACATGTGATAAAGTGAAATTTCACGCAAATAAATCTCTATTTGAGTGTAAATAATTCCTCGATACTTTTATATGTGTGTATGTGTGTCGTAGCCTTCTTTTCTTTTCAAATCAATTATACAGTTATTTCTACTTCATCAGTCGTTTCAAGGTTGACC